>JAQZBX010039079.1:0-23167 GCA_029593785.1 Cabassous unicinctus
TATAATTTTATAAAAACTTAAGATTCCTAGTAAAATAAAGATTATTTTCTTTTACCATAACTTTAATATGCAGATTGGGTTGGCCTCTGACAGGTTTTCCTGTTATGAAGTTACTTTTTGTTATCATTAATATCAATTTAGGTTTTCAATTCATAATGGCTTCCTGGAATTAGTCATTTAAATATTTCAGTTTAAAAAATGCTTTTGCATACTTTCTATAAGTTGCTTTTACCTTTAATTAAATTTATTAAATTTCAATTAGCAACCAATAAAATTTACTTTTATCCATTTGTTTTATTTTACATTCTTTATTCTTTTCTGTGAAAACTAGTTATTTAACCTTAGGACAGATTTATATTTCATTAAACATGAACTTACAACTTCCATCCTCTTAAAGGTTTAATACATATAATGCTAAATTATTTTATTAGTATCTTGTAAACTAAGGGAGATTACATCCAAGCCAAATAAAATTGGAACAATTATAGTTTATGCAAGAAATGTCTTTCTTTTTCTTCCTTTTCTATAGGATGCTAAAACCTCATTTTTTATAATAAAATTTTTAATTTGTGATTATCTTTAAAGCATACTGACTGCTTGGTTCTGGAATATATTATAATTGTTTCATTTGTTTTAATTGTAATTTGGAAGAGATCTTTCCATAGCTTTCAAGGACTTTTTTTTTTTCACTCACTGAAATTTTTTAATTGTATTAATCACCCTCATTTTAAGGCTGTTAAAAGATTTAACTTGTAGAATTACAGCATAAACTATGATTTTTAATTCCCCAGCCTGCATTTCTCTATTTTGTTATACTTAGCCCTTTTCCCATTCTTCCTCTTTTTCCTTTTCTGAGGAGGAGTCCATAGGATTCCATGCCTTAAGTTTCCAACAAGGGGTGGTTAAAATACTCCAGAGCTGTACTCTAAGCTGCCTGCTGCTCTAGCCCAAGCATATCTATAAGTCAGGGTTCCTAACTGCTTATTAACTTGGCACAGGCAATCAGTTAAACAATCTTTCATTTTTGCCTGTGCCAAGGGCCTGTCCCTTTTTAACTTTAAATCTTTTTCTAAGCAGTGCAAAGAGGCCTTTGCCACTTGTTCTGCCTCAAGTCTCCTAACATGTTCCATGCTATAGCCCTTGCTATCTGGCAGTTTCCCTTTTCCTTATTTAAATTCAGTTGCTTTCCTACCTGCTGTAGCAGTGCCAGCATACCTGCCAAAGTTTTCTGGGCATCCCTGTACTCTCTAGGCAGTACCCACTTATCATGGAGGGCAGCCACCCCTCCCTACATGGACATTATAGACCAATCTGGGATTTCCCTGCGGAGTCTCCTTTCGCTGAGCTCATGCCTGCTACTGCTGGTGGTCAAACCGTCTCCTGGCTGGTGACTTGCCAACTGTTGCAACCTAGCTCTTGAGGGGCACGGGTCAGGGCGGTGGCAAGACCAAAAGACACACTCAGCACACAATCAGATATGTGCTTTATTTAGTGAGACTTATGGACAGGAGAGGGTCTTCAGTGGTGGCAGTCTGAAGAATAAAAGTAGTGCTCCACAAAGAGGTGGGAAAATGAGGGTCAATTTACAGGGTCTCAGAACAAAGACATTTCATAACAGAGTTACAAAAATGGAATCCAGGAAAGGTTATTGTAGGAAGGAATTGTACAGCCTAGAGAAGATTACAATCTAAGATGCTATCTGTATTGTTTCCCTGTGAGAAAGTTTGTAACATTTTAACTTGTGTCCTGGGGCATGCAGGCAGCTGAGTACTGTGGGATGCGTTTCTCTTAGGGTCTCTCTTCCTGGAGCCCCACACCTGCCACTCATCCAGTGTTATAAATAATGGTAGGTAATAGACTCAAAGTAAAGGTTTGAAATCAAATAGAATAATTTGCTTGCCCAAATGAGTCAAATCATGATCTGTGTTTGCATCACTAATATTATTCCCAGAGGTGTCCAAGCTCACATAATTAACTAAAACACCGAGTGAATTAAAAATTCAAAAACTGCATTTCCTTTATCCAAGGGCTTTGACTATACCTTGCATATTGTTTGGAATTGCCTTTCCAAATAATCACCTCCAAGGTGAATTTTGTTTAGATTAATTCATGACACCCAATGCAAAGCCAGGACAGAATCTGGATAACATAAAGTACAGGAAACACCATTAGCCCAATGTGATTTAGGCATTTCAGTTATTAGACATTCCCTTGAGCCACAATGACTACATTCTATGGCTGTGCAAAGAGTTTTTTGTTAAAAACAAATTTGTAGGGTTCTGGCTTTGAAGGCCTTTGCCATTCTATATTCTGTTTGAGGAAAAAAGATCAGACTTGATCCTTATTTTAGATAATGATCTTCATCTCTCTTCAAAAAATGCCTTTATCATTTTCTCTGAGAGTTTTAGAATGTTTTTTTCTTTGTTTATTTCCAAGTATCATTTAGGCCAATTGTCCAAAAAAATTATGAACTTAAGAATTATTCTTATTCGGTATGGGGTTTGCAAACTCCTAGAATTATTTGGAGGAAAAAAAGGCAATGGAACATATTTTAAACATATTTTATTGTTTCCCCAATACCTTATCATTTTCATACATCCTTCCTTTCTTCTTTTAGTCATTCACAGCTGCATTCAAACTTAAAGCTGATTTCTCATGGCTGTGTTTGCAGAATAAATAACAAATTTCTGTTGTGCACTTACTGTGTTCCATATGCAAAGTTGTCTCATTTAATGTGCACAACCACCCAATGAGAAAGGAAAATAGCTAATTCCAGGGGAAGGGAAAGATGAAAATCAGATAGGGCCATAATGTAGACTTCAGAGATGATGGCAGTGCTCTACTTTTTGATTCACGTGGACGTTATAAAGGTATCTCCATTGTAATTTTTTTCACTTTTCTACATGTATTATATTTATTAATTTAAAAGGGTGAAAAAATAACTATACAGAATTCTAAAGCCATAATCCAAAGCACTGAACCTATCCAGGATGTGAGAGATTTGATTTGCCTCCAAAACCAAAAAGGAAAGCAATTATAGGTATTTTATTTTTGTATAATCTAGACCTAAACTCTTAAAAACATTTTTTCAGAGATTGTTATACTTTCCTTCTAAATTCCTCTTCCAGTCTAGTTTGTGCTTTCACATTTGTTCCTCCTGTTAACAGAGAAGAATTTCCTCCTTGTATTCCCTCTTAGCTTTCCTTCTATGTCCTTGCAGATATTACTGAGCTCTGGCTTGTGAACCCTGCCTCTGGATCCTTCTAACCCTAGTTCCTCATTCAGGAACAACATTTGCTCCCATGGATTCTCCTCTCCCAAAAGTGGAAAATTTTCCAAAATGTTTTTTCATCCTGGCTTCTAAAAAATATCAATTTATAAAATGCATATTAAAATGAACTATCCCTCCATGGAGCTGTAAACATATTCATGGACATAATATCTACACACATTGATAAAACAAAATTGAATATATGGATTTATTCAAATTACATTTTAATCATCTTTGTGTCATTAAATCTTTAGAAAGAAAAGCAAAGAAGAAAAAATGCAATTGCACTGCACTTATCAGTGATAAAATTATATCTTATAACATTTTAATCAGGTCTCTCTATATATTTGAACAACTTATGTATTTTATAACTTTATGGCATGAATCTCTCAATTTTACAAATTTTATACTTTCCTTTGTGCATTAAATTATTAATGGAAATTATCTTGCCTTCCCCAGCATAAATTTCTTCTGTGATTTGATACAAAATTTAATGAAAAATGCTCTGTCAATACTAAATTGGCATCAACAACAAATCTAATTACACAATAAACATTCCTGTTTTCTTGTTCGTACCATCAGTTAAAAGGGAATCACTTTAGCTGGATTGGTTTCATTAAGAAAATCTCTCAATATGTGTAGTAGAATTTGAGGAGTCAATATAAATATTAATGTTATATAACCACTATATATCAGTATTTGTTCACATGAAATCTCAAGTTTTATCTCATATTTAATAGATATTTATAAATTTTCTTCTCAATTTATATTAAAAATTGAAAAATATAAGACTCAGAAATGTATTGATTTGGTCAAAGTCATACAGTAAACAGTAGAGTGGAATTCAAATTAAGGTTTACTGATTCTTGCTTTGATGCTCATTTTTTTTCCCCCAGTGTGGCCTTTGGTCATGCAAATAAAATACAACATTATTTTATATTCTGAATTTCCCTTAATTTTTTAAAAATTTTAATCCATAGGTAGAAAATATTATGAAGCCAGAAAATGTGAAGGTGTGTTTGCTTCCCTGCATACTTGAAAGGCAATTGGAGTTGGAATAACATTTACATTCACAACATTTTTCTCCTCAAACCTGTGAGAGTTGTTGCATTGCCAACTAATATATGATGTATTAGAGAAATAATCTAACCCAGTACAATATTCATTTATTTGTTAGTAACTAACTGAAGTGACAATTTATGTAATTCCTCTTTTAATATAAATCAGCTATAATTTGCCTCCCACATTATCTCTCCCTTTCATTCTCCTACATTTTTATTGTTGATAAAATTATTTTAAAAATAATCTTTATATTTTCCAAATAACTCCCTTATTAATATTAAACAGTTTCCCATCACCTTAAGTTTTCTATTCCTTGTCATAGAGATCCTATTTATTTTCATCCTCTGTATTTTCTTACATTTTCTTCTGGTTCTTCTAGGAAAAACCTAGATATTTATGCTTCACAACATCAACAAATGTGCCATGGTTTTTAAAATATTTCAATACCACATATAAATTTGTTTCCTTTCTCTCAAAAAGAAAGAGAATACATTCAAGAATAAAGATGCAAAAGGAAAAGTTGTTTTTTAACATCATTTCCCTTGGTCATATTCCTTGCTTATTTGAAGGTGATTGAACTAATTTATCATAATAATATATCAGGATAACAAATAACAAAATAACAGGCTTTTTTCCCCAAATGCAGAGTCTTGCAGCCATTCACCTAATGGTGTTCCAATGGAAAGGGATAAGATTGATTAATTTTCTCATCCTGACTTTCCAAATTCTGAATAAATGTAGTATAATTAACCCTATAACAGAAATATCAGCTACCAACAGGCCCTTCATATACATATTACCTCTTACCTATAACACTTTGTACTAGGGGGTGGGGTGGGGCATGGGGCTCTGGAGCCCTCAGAGGACAAGTATGGCCATTCCTTTGAGACTATTCAGACTTCTTCATTAAATATTTATTTGAGATAGTCTTCATATGAAATTTAGTTGACAATCTTTTCAGCAAATAAACCTCAATTATATATATAAAACCACTTTTCACTCTTTTATTTCTATAGAATGTCAATAAGTTTTCTGGTTGTCATGTATAACGCACAAGAGCAAATTATGATTAAAATCCACCTTCAGCCTCAGAAGTGACTACTCAACATAACAGTGACCATTTCTTTAGTTCAGAATATGCCCCTACGCAAACAAATTCCCACATGTGAAGTTGTCACTTGAGTCATAACTCTTCACCTCAAGCTTTCTGACATTTATTTATTGAAGTTGTTTATTACAATGATATTACAGCTCATGGAACTTTCTAATTACAACTCTACTTTTACTCTTGCATAAAGCTGTTTAGCATAGTGAGTAGGGAAAATCAATTACATTTTTCTTCCGATAATAACTTTTGACGCCATACCTTTTTCATGGCCTTTTTCATCTCTGTATTTCTTAGAGTATAGATTATAGGATTGAACATTGGTGCAATGATGGTTTAAAGTAGTGCAAATATTTTATCCTCAGGGAAAGTGATAGGTGGTCTAAGGTAGGCAAAATTTGATGTTCCAAAAAATAAGACAACCACAGTGATGTGAGACCCAGAGGTAGACAGGACTTTGTGTCTTCCCTCAGCTGAGTGATTTCTTAGGGTGAATAACATAATGACATAAGAACCAAACAAGAGGACAAAGGTTACCAAAAAATTCCTGAATTGGCAACCACAAGAAAAACAGGGATATAGGTATCAGTACAGGCAATTTTCAGTACAGGAAAAATATCACAATAGTAGTTATCAAATTCTTTGGGGCCACAAAAGGGCAACCAGATTATCATAGAAAATTGGGAACAAGAATGGACAACCCCACCAGCCCAAGCAGCTAAGACTAGGAAACTGCATTTTTTCTTATTCATTATAATCGTGTAGTGGAGAGGTTTGCAAATGGCCACGCAGTGATCAAAGGCCATGACTGTAAGGATGAAGATTCAGTCATTCCAAAGAAGTTCATGGAAAAGACCTGTAACATGCAATCACCATAAGAGATGGCTTTTGTCCCTACTAACAAATCACCAATCAGTTTGGCTGTAACACTAGAGGTATAGTAGATATCCATACAGGATAAATAGCTCAAGAAATAGTACATGGGTTGTCGAAACAGAAGGCTACGCCAAATGGAGTCAAGGATCAGAAGATTTCCCACCAAGAGGACAACGTAACAAAATAAGAAGAGCACAAAACAAAAGATTTGTAGGTTGTTATCATAAGAAAGCCCCAAAAGAATGACTTCTGAAATGTTCCTCTGAATTTCCATATATAGCACTTATTCTATATAATGTACTAATAAGTTACATCCTGCAGAAAAAAGAAAACATGCATTTGGATGAAAATATCTGCAGTATGATCATAAACATAAAATTTCTAAACAAATCGTGCATGTAAAACTATAAATTTTTACTGAATATATTTACTCTTGGGAATCACAGCTGATGTTTCTAATAGTTTTTATTTTTCCAAATACTCTATGTTAATGACACTAAAGACACATATTATTCAGTTTTGAAAATATAAGTTCTTCCAAAGGATAAAATGTTCCATTACTGTTATGTATAATATTTATATAGCAATGAACATTAATTTAACAATGCAGGGAATTCATTTTAAGGTTAATTTTCAAAGGCATTCTTTATTCATAGCAGAGTTTTCTTTGTATGTCAAGTTCCCCTCCCCCAGCACGATACGTATCACCTCCCTGAATTTTCGGCCTGCATATAATTAATAAATGCGGTGTATAACACAATGAATCCCATGGTGGAAGATGGACTGTGGTTAACAGACTATAACATGATCTCATGAACTAAAATAAGGATATAATACTAATACAGGGCAGCATTAACTGGGTGGATTAGGGGGAAAATACACCAAATGTAAGATAATGTCTATAGTTAGTAGTAATGTCTAGATGACGCTCTTTTATCATTTGTAACAATTATTTCACAACAATGCAAGGTATTGGTGCTGGGGTAATGTTTGGGAGACCTGTATGATGATATGCATGTTTGTTTTGTAAGTTCACAACTTCTACTCTATACTTATTGTTATGGATGTTCATGTATGAATGATGAACTTCAATTTTATAAGTTTTAAAAAATGGCTAATTTGTGAGCTGCTTGATTTGCATTGGAGTTATGGTCCTAGAAATAGGAGAGAAGACTGAAAGCTGGATTTGGTAAACCAATCTTGCTGACAGTGTTACAAGACAAGCTACTGTGGAAATACATACAGAAAACATTAGAATTTTTGTCAATGACTGATAATTGAGAAAAACAATTTTTAAAGATATTTTTATTTTCTGTATGCATTTTAGTGAGAAAGAGCTTTTTGGGTGCAATTAATGTTGCAAATAAGTTTAAAAGTACTAACTGAAATGCGCAAGTATGTTGAATTCAGTACAATTTACAGGTTCTGTTAGAATAAATTATAGGAAACAAAAGTTTAAAGAGATGATGTTACTTAATGTAAAAGTTTGACAAATATTGTGGCCAGGATATATACAGCTGCTACCTGTTACATGAATTATACAGGAACTTGGTTGTATTATTTTCTTGATCAGGACAGGACTTCTACAAAGGCAATTGCAGATGTACTACAGAGGAGCTGCTCTTCTGTGTGCTATTCTCCCCCAGAGGTTGACACTTAGGTAAGTTGAGGTGGATTTTCCATTTCACTCTTAGGGCTGGTGTTTTTGCCAAACCTGTGTCCCCCAGACATAATTTTAATTATTCAGAACTTTTTGAAACAAGAATATGTACAGATTAACAAATCCAATATCTCCAAATTGTGAGGCTGTATTATTGGTAATACTTGAGGTGATTTTAGGTTGTAAACAGATTTGACTTTAAAACATGACCTATTTTTAAACTTTCATTGCATTTAACTCATAAATGGAGAAGGAAGGCAATATGAAGTAAAAATGTAAGTGGGAGTTACAAATACAATATAGAAAGAATTAGAAATGATGAGAATTAAATAATGTGGATGATAAACCACTGTAATTCAAGCTCTGCTTTACACCAGTATACTTTTCATGTAATAGAGAGAGCATTGGCTATCTAGATGTTTCCAATATTCAAATGCTTGACATCTGGTGAAATGATGTATCTGAAGTATGGCTAGTCTTTTGTTCTTTTTCATTTTTGCTATATAAATTTTATATAGAAGTTGTCTTCACATCTAAAAAGCTGGTTCACATTAGTAGGGGATGATAATCATCCATAATTCAATTAGACAATTTCTACATCTTATTCTCAACAATATTTTAAGTAATTTACTTTCTATTAATCATTTGTGATTACATTTTTGCAAGAAATAAATAGGATTATTTGAATTTCTCCATTCACACTAGCTGTTTTTAAAGAATTCCTTGGAGCTCTCTAAATTTGAATTTCAACATCTATTAAACTGCATTTAGATACACATTCGGGGAATCATGACATTATGATAAGAAATCTCCTGTTAGGTTAGGTGCTACATGATCCCTGATTATACAGCTTTTTCTTATCCTCTTCTTTGTTTGAATGAAGGGATTCAGACTTATATTGTCCTGCAAACAAGCACACACATCCCAAATCAAATCTTACAATGAAATAAACAAAAACAAAACAAAACTTCAAAACAGATCTTAGGAAGGCAATCAGGACAAACTTCAATGAGGATTATAATTATTTAGTAATGGGGAATTTCTGGCTACTTTATATTATATCACTATCCTGGTTGATTTGGTTATTTGAATTGTAATTTGTATTGTGAATTTATTTTATTTTTTTATTATAGAAGTTGTGAGTTTACATAAAAATCATCCAGAAAATATATACATTATATATAAACCCTTATTATCAACACCTTGTATTAGTGTGTTACATTTGTTACAATTTATGAGAAAATATTATAATTGTACTAACTGCAGTTCTTACTTTATGTTAGAATTCACTGTGATGTACAGTCTTCTTTTTTATTATTTTTACTCTAGTAACATGTATACATTCTAAAATTTCCCCTTTTAACCACATTTACATATATAATTCAGTGCTTTTATGTTGTGCTACCATTAAGCAGAAATGAGAATTACACATTTTAGTACTGTTTATCAATTCTGTTTGATGCTTATAATGAACCGTCAGCATTGTACAACTGGATAAACCTGTGGGTCAAGTACTGACACAAAATATACGCATTTGTACTGGTGATTTCAGCATGTACCTTACATAAATGTACCTTACCTGATTCTGATTAAGTAGACAATTTCGGGAGAATGGTCTTTTGAAGGATGAGAATGTCTTCAAAGATTGGAGGCTAGAATGGCCCTGACAATCTGAAGATTTCCATTGTTTTAAATGTATAAAATCCAAAACCTCAAACCCTGTGGTTAATATACAGTCAAAACTAAACATTGTAAAGGAATGTTTTTGCTCTTTTTCGAATTGTGATATACCACATTTCATGATTTATTGGCTTAAATTGATAAAAGGAAAGCTAAATCAATAATAATACAGGTGATTACCTGCACATCAACTCTGGATAGCCTTCATGATAGTTTCAAGTTGCTCAGGAAAATGTTTTGGTCACAGATTGATCCCTCATTTACGCAAAATGTAAGACTATAAATGAGTGGTTCAAACAAATCTAGGTCAATTCTCAGAAAATATCTTCAGTGTTGCATTCCATACATTTCCAGGACAAAAATTCCAATGTTTATAAAGGAGAGTGAAAATTTAGTTGCCCCTGACACCTTCCTGAATTCACAGAGAAGTATATATTCATTCCACAGGAGACTGGTCTAGGATGTTAAATGCTGATTCATCTCCTTAACACTTAATCATATACGAAAGGAAACAGAAACATTCTGAATAATCTGTTAAGGCTGTATGTTCATATATGCCTTGGGAGTCATGTCTTATAAGCTTATACCTGTAAAAAATATGCTCTGGAAGTGCCAAATATAAACTGAGAGTAAAACAAAATAATTTTTGTGATGCTGAAAGTTATAACTCGTTTTCCCAGAAGCAATTCTTAAAAGATCCTCACTGAACAATTCTAACCAGTTGTTGAAGGTTATATTCCTGTCCTCCTCAGAATTTTCAGACTGAAATTTGTTTTCCAATTTGCATTAGTCAGGTTCCAGGCACTGTCTCTAGAGAGGAGTACTTTTATTCAGCTCCAGAGAAACCCAGTAAATTCTGTCAGCTTTAGCTATTTTGTACCTTTAAAGAACAAAATGGAATAAAGCAAATAGATGTGAAGTGTCAGTTAAAAATTAAGTCCAGGAAGCGGGTGTGGCTCAGTGGATAGAGCCCCTGTTTACCATATGGGAGGCCCGGGTTCGTGTCCCGAGGCCTCCTTGTGAGGGCACGCAGGCCTGAGTGGTGCGGTGGGCTGATGCAGCAACCTCACAGCAGGAAGCGGGTGTGGTAATGGATAGAACACCCGTTTACCATATGAGAGGCCCCGGGTTCGCTTCCCGGCGCCTCCTTGTGAGGGCAGGCCGGCTCGCGCGGCGCAGTGGGCTGATGCGGCAAGACCTCACAGCAAGGGGGAGATAAGCAGATACAGAGAAGACACGCAGCGAATGGACACAGCAACACAAGCAGCAAGGGGGGGATAAATAAATAAATTAAAAAAAATAAAAAAATAAAAATTAAGTCCATTATGCTTCGCCACTGTTCTCCTGGACCATTAGTCTTACCCAAAAGCAATGAATTGTCATTGCTGAAGTGGAAGGTGTTTTAATTTTATAGGCTGCTGAAAGCAGATACCATGAAATTGGTTGGCTTTTAACAATAGGAATTTATTTTTGAGCTGAGAAAAATGTCCAAATAAAGCCTTTATCAAGGTGATGCTTTTTTCCTGAAGACTGACTGCCAGCAATCATTGGGAACTCTGCCACACGGCAAGGCACATGACAGCAGTGTCTGATTGTTTCGCCCTTCTCTTCCAGGTTTCCTTGCTTTCAGATTCTTGCTTCTGTGGCTTTTCTCTCTCTTTGTTTGAATTTCATTCTCTTATAAAGGACTCCAGTAAGAAAAAGACCCATCATGAATGAGGTGGATGATACCTTAACTAAGATAGCCTTATCAAAAGATCCTACTTACAATGGTTCCACACCCAAGGGTATGGATAAACTTTAAGAACATGCTTTTCTGAAGTATTCACAGTTGGAAACCACTGTACTATATCCTTTAGACCACAAAAAGACATGTTCTTTCCATATTCAAAATACATTCATTCTATCACAATATTCCAAAAGCCTTAAATCATTTCAGAAGAAATGTTTAGTGCAAAGGTTCATCAAAATCAGTTATAGGTGTGGTCTATCCTGGAGCACAATTCCCTTCCATCTATGGACCTGTCAATCTTAGAAAACAAGTTATCTGCTTCTAATATATCAAGGAAGGACAGGCCTAGGATAAACATTTCCATTCTCATAGGGAGAAATTGGAAGGAAAACAGGGCTCACAGGTCCTAAATAATTCTGAAACCTTGTAGGGCATACTCCATTAGAATTGAAAATCTCAAAGTCATCTGCAGAATAGTGTTTTGTCCTCTGGACAGATGGAGCAGTGGCCATGCTTTCCTCAAAATACTAGGGTGAAGGCTACAACCTCTGAGAACACATAGGTGACAGAACCCCAAGTAATAGGCTTCACCTTCTGAGAAAACTGAGGTGGCAGCAAGACACTCCACAATCTCCACAGCATAGGCTCAACCACTTCAGAAAAGTTGGGTGGTCTTGCTCCAAAATATGGCAACAGACTTTGGTGAAGGAAGTAACTTAAGCTTTCTGGCGTGGGTACCTGGGTTTCTACCCTAAATAAATGCCCTTTATGAAAACCAACCAGTTTCTAGTATTTTGCATCAGCACCCCTTTGGCTGAATAATACAGTCCTCTGTTCTGATTATTATCAGGCCATTTTTCCTGAGTAATTATAGAGCTACAAGGTGTATAGTCTCAGAAATATCTGGAGTAAAATTCAGTTCACCACTTCTCAACTGAACAAAAAATTATACATCACACGTAGTCATGTAAGATTGAAGTATATCAATATTGTTTGGCATCTCACCTGGATCACATCAATTCACTTGGAAAAATAATCATGATAATATAAAAGTTTTTGGAAACTTGCTGTATGTCAGTCACTATATTAAGCATTTTAAGTTCTCTATCTTAGATAATCATTAAAAAACATTTTCATGGGAATTATTACCTCCATTAACTCTGTAAGCTTATAGAGGTTAAATAATTTGCTAAAGATCATAGACTTTATTGTGTGGTGAAGTTTGCCAGAAGCTTATTCCACCTTTTATTACATTTAAATCTACATACATTTTAAATGGACAAAGAAAAATAGAACTTACTGAGGTAGGTTAGTACAGGGAAATGAGAAGATGAGCCACAACATGGCCAACAGACATCATAGTTAACAGGCAACATGGCCTCAAGACCCTGCCTGGAAACCACTACTACTGAAAACAGTGTTGGAGGACCCTGCTGAGATGTTGACCACGAGGTCTCAGTTGGGACTCTTTCTGAGGCTAAAGGGAGGCCCCAGATAATTCCAAACATGCCTCTCCATTGGTCCCTGATAATCTCCAACAAAAGCCTTCACCAATGGCCCCCACCATTGGTGGGGTAACCAATAATAGCTGGGGCCCTTCCCTTTACCATTAGCAAAGGGAAGAATAATTAATACATTCCATGTCTCTTGGGTGCTAGTTTATGCCATGTAACCATTTTGCTTATTTGAAGATTTCTTGGATTTTGGTTTCAATTTGTTCTGTGCTATTGATTCAGGTGCAAAAGGATGTGTTGGTGAGGGTGTCTTCATTTAAAAGGTTATAGAAGGCCAACTGGTTATCCATAACTACAGAGGCAAGAGATTTAAGGGAGGTAGTTTGTCCTTCTAGGGCCTGTCCTGTTTCAGACACTATGGTTTCAAGGGTGGTGGTAAGGATGGAAGGGTGGCTTCATGGACCCCAAATTCAATCCAGGGTGCAATGATTTTGGCTAGGATTCCCACTCTGGAGGACCAGCACTATTCCCCACTTGAAATGGTGGTGGGAGAGGTAAAACCCTCAAGTTTCAAAGTTAAGGGTATCCAGTCCGAATTTTCCAATAGACACCACTGTGGGGAGACATTGGAACCCTACAAGCAACCAGGTGGAATTGGAAATGAATGCATAGCCTTTGGGAAGACAATTCCTAGAGCTTTGTTTCTGAAAGAGATGTAAACTAGTTCCTCATTTTATTGACAGGGGCTTATGTGGTTTCTCTAATAAGGAGGAAATTGTTTACACACAGGAAATCTTGCAAGGGGAACACTAGGTAAGCTCTAGCCCCTTGCCAAAATTTTGGACTCCTGGCCACATGTGTGGCATTGCAAAATAAATGCAAGGGATATTAGCAAGGCTTGTTAGGGGAATTTAGATGGGGCCAGTATAGGCCGGATTGATGTGGTGATGTTTGTTGGAAGCCAGAGAGTGGTGCTACAAATGGGGTTCTGAGGTGTTGATAAGGGTTGGCGTGACAAATCCAGAAGGATGATAGTTGACTCCCAGTGGCAGTTGCAGAAGATAACTGAAAAATGTCATTGTGTTCCAGGAAGATGACAGGAATGGGTTTTCCCAGGGTAGTATGGAAGAGGGACAGGAGAGGGAGGGATAGGTACAGTTTCATCACCAGGGAAGGATCAAAGGGCATTTTAGCTAGACAAAGGCTGTAAGAGGAATAGGTATGGGAAAACAAACTTTGCTATGATTCAGATAACAGTGGTAATGCCAATTGAAGCCAAGATGAGATAGCAGGGCCAGCAAGGGTGACTAGTTAAATATTCAGGTTGTTGTTTCTGGGTATTTGGGGGAAGATTAGGCATTAGCAAAACACTTGGTTAAAGCAAAAGAAAAAATAATTTTTAAGTATACTTAGCCATGTCCATTATCTTGGAAAAGCAGTCTATTTCTGATGTACATGGTTCCAGAATTTATTAAGTCATAAAGTTAGGTGTCCAGTGGGCTTGAGGTCAGGGGATGCTAGATTTGTCTAGGTTCGTGGCTATGTAACATGAAACAATTTAAGAACATGCCAGTTTAGTTAGACCAGTATGAAGAGTTTATTGAGAAATGAGAGCAAAGGACAGAATTATACACCCAAGATGTAGATGCAGGCTACTCTAGGCAAGAGAGAGCATTTGGGGTTAGTGGGCAAACTTTATTAAGCTATTATTCACTCCTCCCCTTTCCTAATGTTGGGGGATTAGCCCCAGCTGTTGTTGCTCTGATTGGACACCCCACCTCTTAGTACTCAGGAGCCAATGATGGGGCCTACTGTTTGGAGTTATCCAGTGCTTACCCTTGATCCTGTTATATCTATTGAGCAACTAATTAAAATATTCTTTTTTTTAATTGAAGTAATTTTTTATAATTGTTTTTATTAGTCTGAGCTATTTTCAGACTCTCTTATTCCTACATTATGCTTATAATAATTATAAAATTATTATCATTGTTATATAGTAATGTGTTCATATCATATTTTGTTTCTAACTGCAATAAATACAGTCTTTGACTTACTCTGTAATCTGCTCTTTCTATCGCAATTATATCAGTAATTTTTTATTGTGAGGAAAAAAAAATTAAATGTGCTTCTTCATTTTAGATTTTCTATCCAAACATGTTAATACCTGCAATTACACAGAATTAGAATCCCCAGGAAAGATCTTCTTTCCTATGCTGTGTTTGTGTACATGTGTGTGTTTGGGTGTGTACGTGAGGCAATTTAGTGTTAGCATGAGTTCATGATATCCCTTCTTTTCCTACTTTTCCACCACCCCTAAATCTTATATGGAGCTCACAAAGTTCAGTTTTTCTCCTGAGGAAACCGAAACAGAATTTCCCCCGTTTTACTTAATATGAAAGCAAGATTCTGTTCTGTAACATTTCCCAACAGTGATAACCTGTGTGCTAATCTTGCTAACATCATGTAATATTCTATCTGTGGGAGTTTTTCTCCACTCCATCATGTAAACTGCCTTCCTAAGTGCTTTCCTGTTTTTGTCTATGATTGACAGGCTGGTTGATATTAATCAGCATATCCAATACCCATTGCCTGGATCCTAGAAATGCCAGAAGTTTAACATTTTTCTAAGTCTTTATTTTCCATCCATCTTAGTGTTTTTGTAGGTACAAATTTAATTTCTCTATGTGATATATCTTTCTTTTAGGCCATTAATATATTATGAAACAGTATTAACAAAAGGATACTACCAAAATCATAAAAATTTAAGCATTTTCAATAATTTATGTTTTATAAAACAGCAAAAGGCATATATTGTCCAAAAGACATGTTTCAACATGTGCACACAGCAATACTACTTATAACAGCCCTGGGGTGGTTTGGAGTTATGCAGCCTCAAAAATATTTTGTTAATCTTAATCAATTTATGTGGGTGTGAACCCTAGTAAATAAGACTTTTAATGATGTCATTTTAGTTAAGGTGTGGCCCTAGTGAATCAGGATGGGTCTGAATCCTATTTCTGGAGGTGTTTTAAAGAAGGGCACAGAGTTACTTACAGGGGAGCAGCCAGAAGCTGAAAGTGAATGGAACCAAGCAGGGAAAGGAGAAGATGTTGCCATATGCACTGCCATATGATGGAAAAGCAAAGAAGTTCCAAAGATTGCTAGTCAACCAGAAGTTACTGACCCTGGGTGGAAACAAGCCTTCTAACCTCTGAAACCACGAGGCAGTAATTTTCCATTGCCAAGCCAACCTAAGATAGGTTAGCTCTGGTATTTGTTTAAGCAGCCAGTAAATTAAAACAAGCCCTAATTGGGAAAGTACCCAAATGTCTATCAAAAAAAAAAAAATTTAAATTGCCATATATTCATGCAAGAAGATACTATACATCAATGAAAATTACCAATTAGAAACTATATAAAACATCAAGACACTAAAGGAAAAATTTATATAACTCCTTTTCTATAAACTACAAAAACAAGTCAAACTAATCTTTATTTTAGAAATGAAGATCATGGTCACCTTTGAGAGGAAGTGATTATAAAGAAGTATGTGGGGGATTTCTGTCTGCCCTGCTGGTAATTTCTCACTTCAAATCTGGGTGCTAATTGCATGATAGTTCTCAATTTGTGAAAATTCATCAGCTGTATATACATAAAATGTACAATTTTCTGCTTTTGTAATTCAATAAAAAGTTAAAAAAAATAGAAGACAATGTTTTATTCAGTTTCTTTGCATTTTAACAATTGAGGATGTATAATCTAGTTCATCTTTTTTTTTCACTATAGTGAGAAATAAAAGAAATAATCCTTTATTTTTAAGAAATTGCCTCATTTAATAACATATGAACATAACCGTCATGGTTATAATAAAAGAAGGAAAGCATAAATAACAATTCCCAATATGGTGATAATGCATTAGTGTAGAAGCATAAAACAGCAAGGAGGAAATGATTCCTGCTCACTGATTTCTCTCTCCAAACAGTGAAGACATGCAAGCAATGAGGATGAATCTTTTTCAATATCATGGTCCCAAGAAATAAAAAGACTGAAAAGAAGAAATGCCTCAGAAGAGTTATTTTCCCTCCAAGAGCATTTGATGGCACCACACTTTCCTCAAGGCATTCTTCATCTCCACCTTTCTCAGGTGTAGATCACAGGGTTGAACACGGGGGAAATGATGGTGTAGTAGAGAGCAAACACTTTATCTTGTGGAAAAGTTGTGGCAGATCTAATGTAAATAAATAATGCCGGTACAAAAACCAGTGCCACAACAGTTATGTGAGAACCGCAAGTGGAAAGAGCTTTGCTGTGGCTCTCTGCAGAGTATGCCCTGATGGTGTATAATATAAAAAAATAAGAAAATATCAAGACAACAAAGGTTACCAAAGCAATTATGCCTGATTAGCAACTACTAAGAGGCCTATTAACTTTGTATCAGTGCATGCCAATTTCAGCAAAGGATAGGCATCACAAAAGTAGTGAACTATCTCATTGGGACCACAGAAATGTAAGAAGATGGTGAGAAGAAACTTACCGGCCGAGTGTATATATCCCCCAGCACAACAAGCTATGATGATAGCATTACACCTCTACCTACTCATGATGGCGGTATAATGCAAGGGCTTGCAAATGGCCACGTAGCGGTCATAGGCCATCCATGTGAGGAAAAAGAGCTCCATGCCTCCAAAGAAATGTGTGGAAAAGACCTGTGCCATGCAGTTATTATAAAAAAATGGTCTTTTTTCTGCTAGTAAGTCAGTTATTAATTTTGACCTCACTGTAAATGTGTAACAAAGGTCTGAGAGTGAGAGATAATTAAGAAAGGAATACATGGGGTGATCAATTAGCTGACTGCATGAAATAGAAATCATTAAGAGCAAGTTTCCCATCCAAATAGCAATGTAACAAAATAAAAATAAAGCAAAGCAGAGTATTTCAATATGCTTGTTTTGGGAAAGTCCCAAGAGAATAAATACAGTGAAATTATTGCTTTTTTCATGGTCAAGTGTAGACAGAAAAAAATAATTACCTGAAATGACATGATTCATGATCCCATATTTAGAAGTGTTTATTTAGAAAATTGTTTGTTATATTCTATTCAAGGAACTAAGGATTTATTGACCTCATTCAAGTATCTCAGAGAATATAAATTAGATATTCAATTAATTCTCTGTGAATATTTGATACATGATTTTCATTAAACTTTCCAGCAAATTGTGTGCAATATCAGCCTTAGTAGAAATGAATGCCCTTGATCAATGAACAATATTAGAATTTTATTCCGTACTAGTATCTATTTCTGAAGCCTAAAGAAATCTAAAATAACTCCTTGAAAAGGATATATCACTTATTCTCTAAGACTTAATATTTATTAATGAAACAAGTATAAATCATACAGATACTATTTTTAATTGTTTATAGATAAACCTGAAGTTTAAATTGTTCTTATAGGTGCACTATATATTATCTTAAATTCATTTTCAAATGGGGTAGCATAAATAAATAAGTAAATCTATAGGAAATTACATTTTAAAATGAAGGGATTTCTCTTCAGGAGTCTGATGCAAATATTTTGAAAAATTGTGAAGTTATTTGATTTTTTGTTATCTGTTTCCTTATTGATTCAGTGTAAATTATTTGTTGAAAGTTTTAAATGCAAAGATGCTTAGTCCTAGGGTTAATTCAAGTAAAACAATAAACTTGAATAAAACATGAAATAAAGCCTGGGGATTAATCCTTTAAAAGTCTTATCAGAAGGGATGTCCTGAATGCAGTATATTATATATGGAAAATTCAAATTCATTTTTTGCCTTCTGATTAGGGGATACATATTTATTTTTTTCTATATTCATCCTATATAGCACTTTTGTCCAAATCCACGAACTATCTAGTGACTAATCCATTAAGAAAAATAATACAATTTATATGGAATAAGTTGTAACATGGGCTCTATTTTTTTGCATTATAACATATGCTTTTACATTGTCTGTCAATCATTTTAGCTCCTTGAATATAAGAAAAATGGGAAATCCTGCATTGTCTTTGACCCATATTTGTGACTTCAAAGAGTATTGGAATGTGAAATCACCTTATAAATGCTGGAGCTGTTAAAAATATATTATTATATAATGTTTGGGAACACAAATCAGTCAACTTGACTTTAACCAAATTAAATAGCAGTTTAGAATCATTAACTTATTTTAAGCCCAAAGTGTCTCAATCCACTAGTCAAATCTCTTCCTTCTACTAATGGGGAATTTAAATTACAAGCTAAGGAAAAGGGTATACAAAAGTAGTGAAAATCTCTTTACCACCAACAAAAATGATATAAAAACAATAGATATGACTATATAAAGTAGAACTATTGCAGTTTTAGAGTCTTGGATGTTGATGAAACGGAAACATTGAATTATTAATGTTTTCCTTTAAATTCTCTTATAAACTTAAGTTCAACCTTTTATAATTAATCCTATCTGCTGTTCTCAAAATGCACATTTATAGTATACAATTTCAGTCGCAGTCTTGTACCTGGCTTTTCATTAAAATCCTACTTAAATTTCCTCCTCGACTCTCCCCATTACTGATCTGACTACAGAAATAGATTGCTTATAAGTAAGCAATGTTGAATATATTACTGGTTTGAATTCTTGTTAAAATAGTATCTGGTACATTTGAATTTTCGTAAGGAAAGTTTAATCTCTCATATATGTGAGATTAAAAACCCACATGAATTATGCCCATTATATTTCCTTAGCATAGGAAGAATCTTATATTAAATTAAGCCTGTAAGAAAAGTAAGGCTGGGAATTTTCTCAGGCAAAACAGGTGATCACTCTGCTTTTACTGATGCAAAAATTAATGCCTAATAATTGAATATACTGTACCTTTGAAACTATACAATTTTGCTAAAAATATTTCTTAAATCTCTAGTTGTGTTGGCTCAGAAGGCTACAGCTTGGCAATCCTCCTTCTTTATTCAGCTTTCTTAGAGCCCTAGGACTACTTTGTTAACTGCCACATATTTTAGTGCCAGTAAAAATTGAATTATTTCCTGTATTTTTTGAGGAATTTCTAGTTACATATCTTAATTCATCCACTAACTTTAGATGTGATCTTTACAAGTCACTTAATTTCTCAAAGCTTTTTCTTCATCTGAAACCTAGGAAAACATATCTTTAGAGATTGGTTCTTAGACTTAACTTTGATAATAGATGAGAAAGAGCCTTGCTGATAATAAAGGAGTGCTCAAATGACAATCAAATAGTATTCATATCATCTTATACAAAATAGCAAATTAAAATCATTTTAGGTTTATAGAACTGAAAAGTAAAAAACTGAAGCCACAGGATAAATTTAACATTAACCCTACCTTTTCCAAACCAAGTTTGCAAACATTTCTGAATCTTTCAGGAAAAATAAGGTGTCTCTTGAATTGTAAGCATTGCCTCATTATAGCCACTCAAATTTAAATGTGTAAATGGAAGTATAAAAATATAAGTTAGGCCAAAGTGTCCATGAAAAAGCACAAACCCAATAAATTCAGGATCCTTACATATAAAAGACAGCTCTAAATATATATATAAGAAATGTGTAGCTCACATACCTCTGTAGGAAGCAATATATCTTTAATCTTCTCAAGCATGAATTAATGATATTGTATTCCCAGCTATTTCCCATGTAAAAATAAAGGATCATGAAGTCCTTTTCAGAATATAAATCATGTTCTTCTTGGTCAAATGTTTACTGACTTACTTCCTAGAGTTGTATTACAGATTTCCTTCCTTATGATGGAGTCTTCCAATAAACTAGGCAGTATTATTCTGTGATTTTCATCTTATTTTTCTAGGAGATGTTATTCCACTCACAATAAACAGCCAGGTCTCCCATAAATATATTGCTCATCAATCCAAGGATATTTTAGTTTGTTTTAAAATTAGCTGCTAATCAATATTTTATCATTAATTTAATCAACATAATAGGAAGAGAGAAATAAATAACTTACATGTTCTTCTGGACCCATTTTGAATCTCTTCCCATTTTCCTTTATATTCTTATGTGTCTCCTCTTCATTGAAATCCAAATCATTCTCCAACTATTTCAATTCTTTTAAAATTGCTGATGACATTTTCCTCAATATAGACCATTAGTGCTACTAATGTATTTCACTTTCTATGTTCCTGTAAAATATAAAAATAAATACAATTTGTATCATTGTAGGAATTACTGTCACATCTCATACACCAACTCAAATAAATGATGGCCAGTCAGCCCACAGAGAAAAGATTGAAGGCATGAAGTATTTTGCTTTCCTAAACAAATCATAGTCTATATAGACTTTATTTCTGTCACCAAATAATTTCTGAATGTTTCTCAGCTCAAATGCTAAATAAATTTTTTAGTAAAGAATATATTCTAAAGGCATACATTTCCTCCCAAGGCACTGGTTATTTCATTAAAGTTTTTATTTATACATCCCCAAGTAATCAACTCACCAATTAACATTGCTTTAGGCTCAAGTTAACAGAGTAATTTCACTCTGGATTATAAATACTCTGCAGGCAATATTTACACAGATTCTTATTGTTCTATTCCCATTCATTATACACTCCTCATTAGCCTTGATGATTGATATATGGTATTTATGCATTTGAGTTTCCTTTTCACTTCTCTACACTCTTAGGAGAAAATTATAGTTTTGGTCCCTATATTAACAAATGATCTCCAACCTTTCCCACGTTGTATGTTTATCATGATCTCTGCGTTAAAAGAATGTGTTTATGTATGTTTTACATATTTCTTTTTAAGGTAGATTTTCTGGAAAATTATATACATAGAGAAATTTCATATTTTGGGGAGTTTTACAAAATGCTTATTAAGATAATTTGTAAGCAGTGCAATTCACTGTCAAAGTGAACATTCTGTAATTTTCCTCTAGTGATAGAAATATCAATAAACCACTCCCTTTTTTACATCTATATTCAAATACATTACTTGACTCTACCTTGCTCTGAAAGCTCAATTGATAATAACAACTATTAAGGAAATATACTACATGTCAGGCATGATCCAATTAATGGGCTTTAGCTTGTTTATCTTTACAAAGACCCTATGGAACAGATGCATTTACCAATCTGATTTCTCAGAATAAGAAACTGGGGCACAGACAGAACTCACTTGGTGAACTGTGAAAACACTATCTTGCTTAGTTTTGAAAACTAAGTAAAGGGATTGTGGGAATATGGCCAATGGAGTAGACAGATAAAGCTTAGCTCTTACTAAAACAACTGAGCGGGAGTCTAGGGCTGCCTTGGCAACCTGCATAGGGGTACAGCAGATGAGGACACTGATTCCCAACTACCAGAAGAGTCAAGACAGAGAAGAGGAAGCCAAAACACCAAACTGTGAGTTATTGATCCTCCCAGCTTTTGGGAAGGGCTCCCCTCCCCCATCCCTGAGATATCAGGTTTGGTGTAACTAAAACTCTTGGCAAATAATATCTGATTAAGAGGAAAATAGACTTCTTCCTCCCTGCCAGGGTTCTGGCTGGCAGAAAGAAACCCAAGCAGCGCCCTTGGGGGTATGGATGAATGAAGTTTTATTACGTGCGGGCCCAGAGGAGAATTCAGTCTCGAAATTCAGAGCCCTGTTTCTTGATTTTCATAAGTTTATATAAGAACACTAAGTGGGCAAAGTCCTAAGCAAGCTGGAAGGGTTACAAAAGCAAAGGAGAGAGGTTAGCTTATCTTTCTAAAAGCAGAAGGCCATTAGGGAGGAAAAGAGTCATTATTTGTTTAAAGATGTAAATTTCAATTCAAAGGGGCATGCAGGGAGTTCTTATCTTCCTGAGGTGGATTGTATGGAAGAAAGGAGGGGGGAGAAGAGAAAGGGACTGAGAGGAGTTTATGTTCCCAAAACTGTGGGTTTCTGCCAGGGGGGGTTACGGTCCCAGCACTTCCCTTATCATTCCCCCTTTTGATGCCCTTATAATTCTTTATGGGGCATCATCTGCTAACATGGGGATTTTTCTATAGTTCCCAAGGGCTGATATTTAACATGAGGCATTATTTGGTGTTTTAAGGCATTTAAGCGGGAAGTGATGTATTGTGTTAGGTACCATACAATGCATGGCCCAAAAAAGACTGAGGTTATTACTGGCATAAATGGCAAAATCCAGGAGAGGAGATACTGGAAGTAGTCCCCATTTGCAGATGCCTGGTATACATGGTTTAAATGGTTTTTGGCTCCTTCTTTCAGTAGGGCCTATTTGTCTCTAACTATTCCTGAGGAGTTTGCATAGAAACAGCATTCTTCCCCCAGGGCCTGGCAG
>JAQZBX010039080.1:0-23168 GCA_029593785.1 Cabassous unicinctus
AAAAACCATCAAGACATATGCCTCTCTACATTTAAAAATACAACCACTGTAGTAAATGTTACATATTTTCCTTTTCGCTAACTCAAAAGTTTACCACGTGGCTATGCGAATAAATAGTTGTTCTTCCTGTGTCCCCGCATCTACCTGGGTTCAGATACTGACTGGCACGGAGGATACCGAGCTGGCCCGGGATTCCCGGGTCACGCTGTTGGGCATCGATAGAGTACAGCAGGACACGCCCACGGTGGCCTCGGGCAGCTCGTCCTCCTCAGTCCACTCGTTGAGCTCGGGGTTGAAGCACTGGATGCACTTCTTGTACTTCTTCTCGCCCTCATTCCAGCCCCCCACCAGGTAGGCGCGGCCGTGCAGAGCGGAGGCGCCGGCCGTGCTCACACCCACCTGCAGCGGGGCCGCGTAGCTCCACTGGCCAGACGCCGGGCTGTAGCACTCTACGGTCAGCACGTCTACGCGCTCCCCGCGCGGCCCCACCTGGCTGCCCCCCATCACATACACTCTGTCGCCCAGCGTGACGGCGCAGTGCCAGCCCCGCGGCGTGCTCATGCCCGGCCGCTCCTGCCACGAGTCACTGGCCGGGTCGTACGCGCACACGGAGCGCGAGTACGCGTTGCCGATGTAGCCGCCGGTCACCAGCACGCGACCGTCGGTGACCGCGCTGGCGTGGCAGCAGCGCGCCACCTCCAGGGGCGTCTTCTGCTGCCACTGATTGGTGGAGGGCACGTAGCACTCCAGCGAGGCCAGGCTGCCTTCCGCGTTGCGACCGCCCACGGCGTAGAGGAGCCCGTCGAACACGCTTAGGCTGAAGTGCGTGCGCTTCTGGTTCATGCTGGCCAGGTGTATCCAGGTGTTGAAGCGAGGGTCGTATCTGGAGATGGCAGAGGAAGTGACAGACTTGTTATTGGTGACCCGGAAACCCAAATTACTCCAGAAACCATAATGTGACAATCCTGACACTAGTGATCCCTGGAAGGAGTCTAGGGACCGAGCGCAGCTGCTCACCTAGAGGCTGGTTGTTTCTCAGCCAGTAAAAATGTGTGACACTTGGAAAAGGCAAGGCAGGTATTTAGTGAGCCCCTCCTCTACCCAGCACGTTTCTTGAGACCACTTAGTTTATCCCAGCCGCTTGAAGAGCCACAGAGATCCAGTTCCTTTCCTCCATATTCAAATATCCATTGTCCCAGTAGGATGTCCAAAAGCATTAACAAAAGGCTTACCTTTTGATGGTTTCTCTATTTTCCAGAACTTATTATTAGCTAAGATTTTTTCGTTTAGGAATTTCTCTATTTTTGGTGCCCAGCACTACAGTTACACTATAAATACAGAAACCAATACTGCAAAAACAGTGACTTGAATACTGAGTGAGTTATCAGCAGGAGGAAAATAATCAGTCATAGTAAAACCCATGCTTTCCTGTTTTCATAGTTCACAAGTATTGTAAACAGAGAACTCATTCCTTCAGTTTGATGTTCATCTTTGTCCTATTTAACCTCCAAATCAAAACTTAAGAGTTAATTGTTGAGATTCTTTCAAATAAAACACACATATCATGAAATAAAACATTTTTTTCTGATATATTGTATAAGTTCTCAGATCTTGCTCATTAGTTTATGTTTGACTTTGTACTACTGCCATGATATAAGCATGATTTTTGAGTTTTTCATTTATATGGAAATTTAATTTTTATCATAAATATATAAAAATAAGATGACATTTGAGTTCCATTTTCAGTAGGATTTCTTATGCTTCTACTCTTCCTACATGCATCACAATAACAACGTTTTCTATGCTCTTCAATCTTCAAATAAAGTTGATTATCTGCCACATTTTTGGGGGTTTGGGAGCACACAAAGTCCCCACCTTGGTCTGTGGTACGAAGGAGAATGGCAGCTGTTATAACATCAAACACTTCCTCCACACCCTTCTCTAGGCTAAGTGTGTTACATGTGTTATCATATTCAACCCTAGAAAACAGGATTTTTAAAAACAAAATTTATTTAACTTCAAAAAATAAAATATCAGGCAAAAGTTAACTTAACCAATTATGGAAGCATTACTTTAAAAAAATCCTGTCCAGGCACATTTATCTTATTTAATCCTAAAAACAAACTCAGTTGTGTCTTCAGTGTTCTGAGAGATGAATAAATGAGCACAGACTGGTTACATAGCATGACCAAGGTCACCTTGTTAGTGAGCTGCCACATTTTTACGATCTCATCCTATTTAGCAATTATGAATCTTACCATAGTGAATGGCAGTCATTCACAAGAAATTGGTATTATTTTTATCTTTACCACTTAGTGTTAGAAAGTAAATTTCAGAAAGGCAGTATTGTGAAGAGCACCTGACTAGAAATGAGAAAATGTGAATTGCCAGTTAATAGTGGTACATTTTCTCTGAGTGTCAGGTTTCTCATATGTAAAATCAGAACACTTGTATCTTTTTCGTGCCTCACATGCTTGTCTCAGAAATCTAGAGTATATAAGACATGGCAATGCATTTTATGTATTGTAAAATGCTGTGCACATGTAAGATGGCATTATTATTGATTTACTGAATCCATAAACTGAGCTAATAGGCATAATTAATTTACTTCTATAGCAGAGTTATTTCCCCATCATACTGAGTCATTTCGGTTCCTAATAAAGGATCAAGTACCTGCAGAAATTGCTGACTGCATGCTTAGCTTGATTTCTTGCATCATTCTGGTCTTCACCACCAGCCACATAAAGAAATCCATCCATCACAGCCACACACTGATTAAAGCTCTTGGCTGGCATTTCCGTAAGCTTGCTCCATCCATTTTCAGGGTCTCTATACAAGATATCTCTACTGAGGGACTTCTCAGTAAGGCTGGGGCGTCCTCCAACAGTGACTAGGACTCGGCAGCCTCCACGGATTCTTGTGCGCCTAGACTGTAGTGTGTTTTGATGATACGGAAGTAAGTGGTAGTTCATAGCATCCACAAGAAGTTTGTGACACTCTGCATCTTGCATCATTTTTGGTACAGACTGAACATAATTGACCAGGTCTTGTGCAGAGATGGTACCAAAGCGAATATTGCTCAAAAGATCTGCAGCGTATTTCATTCTCTTTTGGTCAAATTCTAACCATTTCATTGCAATCTGGAATGCTACTATTTCAGAAGGCAACTGTAAGTCATCATCTATGAGAAGTTCATTAATTTGCTCAAAAGTAAGTTTCATAAACTGATCTGATTCTGCAAATTCAAGGAAGTTATCCCGGATAAATTTCTGAGCTGCTGCTTTTGCGTTTTTCAGGGAATATGTTTCAGCAATGTTAACAACATACATGCAGTTCTCAACACTCATCTCCCGTATCAGAAAATCACTGCACATCTTTACAAGAGTATGGATCTGAAGATAAACAGCAGCAGAAACAATGCTTCCTATTGTATACAAGGAGAGAGTTAGCTTCCCAGTGTAGGCATATGCAATGACAGTGGCCAGGCCCAGTGGTGAGATATCATTGAGATCCACCCTTTGAGTAGATGGGTCTCTTTTAAGGACATTGTAAAAGTACTCACTGCATGAAGCCATCACTGACTTGTGAACGTCAAAGGATTTGGTTTTGGTGCCAATGACTAAATCACAAAGGAAACTCTCCTGCCGCATTTTACTTAAACCTTCCAAGAGGTTGGGGCCATAGGAAGCATCTGTTAATTCAGAAGAAATGCAGCTAAGGCCGTTGCCTCCCTCTAGGAGCCCATTCAAAGCGTTTAGTTTGTTTAGGGGGCTGTCTTCTACAATTATAGTCATCTCATTTATATCTCCTTTGTTCTTTCTGACAGTCTTCTTTTTGGGTGCCATGATGGCAAACACACTGTCACAGGCAAGAGCTTGCTAAAAAAAAAAAAAAAGACAATTTTATTTTAGTTGTGTTTTGAACTTTCAAGTGCTACATTGAGAAACTTTTCTTTTTTTTATAAGCTAATAAGGATTTTAGTCATAAAGTAGACTAACCCTCAAAAATAGATTCAAAGACTTACATTAAACTAGATGTACATTTTTTGACAGTTTAGCATCAAGTATTGAGGACAATTCTAGAAAGATTTATATGATTAAATAAGACCTTCTGATAGCTGTATTGCCAAGAAATTATTATATAGCAGAAATGCCCAAATTTTCTCTGATCCATATGTGTACAGTAATTATAGAGTAGTACTTAAACATCATTTGAAAGACTTAGTTTACTCTCATGAAAAAGTGAATTACAACCATTTGAAGGTTTTTCCTCAATAAAATATTAAAATTCAGATTTTAATGGAGAAAATATTATGGGAAGATAACTTTATTCTCAGTAGAAATGAAACCCATTATATTTTAAGAGATATACTAAACTAAAATTTAGACAGACTCATATGATAAGCATTATAGGATTCTGCAAGAGGATTTAAAAGAAGAGAAGATTCTAAGTTCTTATATGGCGAGACTGATGGCAGTCCAGTGAACTTCTAGTTATTATGTCCATGAGAATGTTTTTCTCTTTGAAACCTAAGGTGATGATTACATAGTTCAACTGAAAGAGTAAGTAAGGGAGAACATGCAAGAATTTTATTTAAAAATGAAAGAATAGTGAAGGAAGGGCTTGCCTTTACAAATATAAAAAAGTATAGAAATTTAAAATGTGTGATACTTGATCAGGAATAGAAAAAAAGATGACTGAGATATAATAAACAGAGGAAACAGCTTATATATATATATTTTTAATGTATAGTGCAGGATAAATTTGGTACTTAAAAATCAATAGGTGATTGTATTGGTTTGTAATGATCGCATTGGTTTCCTACTTTACATGTTCACTAAAATAACCTCCAGATGAATTAAGTATTGAAATGAGACACATACTCACACACAAATTTATATAAGAGCTAGAACAAACTAGAATTTTCCTTTATCTTTGGGTAGGAAAGGCCCTCCTAACCATGGCATAAAATACAGAAGCTGTAAAGGAAAAAGCTAAAAGATCTGAATATAGAAAAAAATGAAAACTTGTGTAAAACAATGTTAACCATTTAAAAGACAAGCAACAGATCTGAGAAAAGAAATATTTGACACACACGCACACACACACACATATATAACAGGTAAAAGGTTAATTGCCATAATATTTAAAGAGCTCCTACAATTCAATAAGAAAAAAAAATCCATTCAAATAACAGAGAACGATTAGTTCACAAATTACAAAATATAAATAGCCAATAAATATTTTCTTAAAAGTCTAAATTTAATAATGAAGGAACTGTCAACTGAAAGCCAGAAATCCTTTTTTTACCCTCTCAGTTTTGCTTATCAGATGGTTAAAAAAATTTTAAAGGTTCAATCAAATTTTGGTGAGTTACTCTTTATACATTGCTGTGGGAGTATAATTGATAACAGATTTTGGGTGATCATTTGGAAGTGCCGATCAAAAATAAAAACTATTTTTTACCCTTTGACACTGAAATTATAAATCTAGGAATATGTTTCATATAAATACTCTTATGTCCATATATATATAAGGATGCTCACATATTAAGGTTAGTAACCATTTCCCCATTATCAATTTTATAAATGTTTGAAGATGTTTTTAAAGCTATATATGAAGTATGGATTTCACTCTATAAGACAGTTTTGAGCAGCTCTGATATTAAACATAGACTTGAAATATATTTGTTTACTAAACATATACATAGCCCTTAAATATCATGTAGATTAGATTCTCATTTAGCCTTTCTCAAAAAATCGAGGATAAGCATCAGAAGAAGTTATATCACTGGATTTTTAAATGGATTTGATTTACAGCATGGTAGCATTCCCTTTTTTGGGGGTGAATTTTTCCTTCTTTCTTAAATTACACAATCAATACATATAATTTAAAAATTCACAGTTTGGTATGGAACATTCCAGATAATTGTACATGCTTATACAAATTTATATGTACATATTTCTGAACAGCTGATAAAACAATTCTCGGGGGGGAGAAAACACTGATTTGTAATATACCAATTTCTTTGGCACTGATTTCAATTTGTTGACTGTTTAACAACTAGCTTTCTAAATTTCTGAAAATTTAACAATTGGCTCTCGTGAGACAGTGTAAGACACTTCCAGCATACCACTATATGAGAGCTTATATCAAAATAAGTTTGTACTTGTTCAGCAATTTTCTCTTTTCATCTAGTAGTAACTCATGTCCATCTTTCCATAACAGTATACACATAAATTTACCTCATTCTGTATCGCATGGTATAACATACCATATGGCATGGTATCCCTTAGTACGGATGTATAATAATTTATTATATCCCCCTACCAATGGACATTGAGGTATTTAAGTGTTTTATACCATGCATGTGTGTGTGAAATCTTGCCATTGATTTCTTCCTGAGGGGTAAAACTAGGCTTTGATTCTCCTTGAAAGGTCTTCAGTTAAATTACTGGAATATGTATTTTTAAAATTCTGTAACCCCTCTCTTCTTCTTGTCCCTATTCTTTTTCATGTCGAAGAAGTGCAGCAGGTAGATGGAGAACAGAGAAGGTCTGTTTCTTTTCCAAGGCTTTGCTCTTCCTCACTACGCTCCAATTGTCATATTCACATTTACATTTGTTTACAAGACTGTAGCACATTTCCCCTCCTCACTCTTTTTGCCAATGATGCAAAAGCTTGTGAAACAGATTTTTTTAATTGGTTGAATTTCATTTATTTATTTATTTGTTTTTTCTTTTTGGAGGTCCAGGGATTGAACTTGGGACCTTGTACATGGGAAGTAGGTGCTCAACCACTGAGCTATACCTGCTCCCTTGAAATAGATTTTAAATTCATCACCATTTTAGACTTTAAATGCATTCGATTTATGGGCTTGTGTTTTAAGCATCTCTTTGTTGGAATTTCTGGGGCAAGTGTTTTTTTTTTTTTAATTTTGTTCAGCAAGCAGTTATCAGAGACCTACTGCTATGTGAGCAGCACTCTATTGGGAATGATGAAGAAGGACAAAATGTAATTTATGTTAGATAGATAAGACATGAGAGGGACAAAAGCTAGGTAAGCACAACAGAGTACATTTCTTTTTAATAGTAGCAATTTCTGCCATGGAGGATCAAAGCACAAGGTTATCTTTGAGGGAAGCCCTGTCTATGTTCTGGGAAGAACACTTTTGGCCAATTTTTAATTTATGCAGATGTAGCACTTATAGCACTCATCGCTTTGGAGGAAATCCTAAATCTGAGGAATAATCTGAATGCTTCAGAATAAAATTCTAAATATTGTTTATCTTTTGTTAAAAGACTGTGATGATATTTAAAATATTCAACAACTGATAAAACAGGACACCTTCTAACCATAATGGATAAAATATTCAACAACTGATAAAACAGGACACCTTCTAACCATAATGGATCATAGGGATGGAGCTGAGCTTCAGAGACCCCCTCTGGGATACCCTGTGTAAAGTTCAGTTCCTGGATCATAGTCTGGTCTAGGAAGTCCTGAGAGAGAGCTGGGTGGGGTAAGAGGGATTCATGGGAGCTCAGGCAGAAGTTATTTGGTTATTTACCAAATCAGTACAGAGGCATCTCAATATTTCAACAACTGGTTTACTATACTGAAATATACTGTTCTTAGGTACAAGGTATAATTGTTCTGAGATTATTTTGATTTTAAAGATTTTTTTTTGCTTCTTTTGGTAGGAATGGAGGTTTCTGGAGAAGAGGAAGAATCCAGCCTCAATAACACAGTGAAATGCAGGGCCTAAGGAGAGAAAAAGCCAGTGGGGAATTCCATATGAAGAGGTGACTGATGGACTCCAGGAGCAAAACTATCTGTTTTCCAGTTTTAAATCTTCATTTTCTACATTGTTATTCTCTTATGTCATCCTGATGTGAGGTATCCTCAAATATCCTTAATAAAATGTTATAAATACCTTACTAGCTTATTCTTTGCCTTTAGGAATATCATATAGTATAATTATAAATACCTCAGCCTTCTGAAGGCTTGCCTGGTTCTAGGCTCCATTACTGGCATGGCCAAGTAAAGCTCCTATATTCCCAAATATTACACTTTTAATTTAGGAGGTGGGGAAAAATAGAAAGAACTACCCAGAAATAGTGGGGAAAGTAAATAAGCAGGATGACTTTGTAAGGGAGTGAAATCATGGAAGAAGGGAGTGTATATGGTGAGTTCTCCCTTTCCCTGTACTTTTAGCCTAAGAACAGGCTGCAATTGTTGTTGCACAGGGCAGCTACAACTCCAGTAGAAAACTCACAGTATTTCTGAGTGGAAGAGCCAGGAGGCAGTATTCATGACAACCATAGCCATTTGAAAGTGACACTGGAATTCTAGAAAAGAGAGGGCCAGAAAGGGAAAGCAAGCACACATGTCTGACTGCTCTCGGTACCATGCATATTCAGGATAGACTGAAGCAGCCTAGCTAAAAATAAAAGAACTGATCTTAGCTTTAAGCTACAGCCTAAGAGAAGAGAATTTCCAGTTTAAAGCCAACCAAATTAATTGCTCATTAAAACAACAACAACAAAAATTAACATGCACCAGAGGAATATAACTGAATCCAGAGACTTCACAACATAATATTTACTATGTTCAGAATACAACCCAAAATTAGTTGACATATTCAAAAGCAGAAAATTCCACTTGTTCTCAAGAGAAAAATCAAGAATAGAGAAATTGAAGCCAAGATTACCCAGATGTTGGAGTTGGCAGGCAAATTTCTAAAAGCTATTATAACTATACTCAGTTATGTAAAGGAAAATAGGTTCACAATAAATGAACATATAGGAAAGCTCAGCAAAGAAACAAAACTATTAATATGGAAATTCTAGACCTGAAAAATACAATACCTGAAATTAAAAATTCATTTGATGGTGACTTAACAACAAAACGGAAATGGCAGAGAAAGAGTAATTGAATTTGATGATAGATCAATGGAAGCTATTCAATCTTCAGATCACAGAGGAAAGAAAAAGATTGGACAAAAATGAACAAAGCCTCAGGGACCTATGAGTTAATGTGTAAATGTGTAACATACATACAACTGGAGTTCCAGAAGGGTAGCAGAGAAAAAATAAGACAGAAAAATTTTTGAAGGAACAAATGGCTGAAATTTCCCCAAATTTGATCAATTTGGTAAAAAACATAAATATACAGACTTAAGAAACTCAACATACTCCAAGTAGGATAAATATAAAGAAACCCATACTTAGGATTATCATGATCATACTGCTAAAAACCAAAAATAAAGAGCTAGGAGAGCAGATCATCATCCATAAAGGGCTGAAAGAAAAAAACAAAACAAAACTGTCAACTCAGAATTCTATATCCAGGGATTATGCCCTTTAAAAATGAAAGTGAAATAAAGACATTTCTAGATAAAAGAAAACAGCAAATTCATTGCAAGTAGCCTCAAAGTCAAGAAATGCTATAGGAAGTTCTTCTGGCTAAAAAAAAAAAAAATGTCAGATGGAAATTTGAATCTTCAGAAATAATAAAGAATGTCAGAGACGGTAAATATCTGGATGAATATAAAAATTTTTTTTCCCTAAAGGTATTTAAAATGTATATGACTCTTTAAGGCAAAAATGATAATGTCATCTCAAGAGCACTGTAACATACTTTCATGTAGTAAACCTGACAATTGCAACATAAAAGGTGGGATGATGGTGGCAAATGGATCTATTCAGTTGCGAGATTTCTGTACTTTATGTGAAGTGGTTTACTATTACCTTATGTAGCTTGTGAAATTTTAACTTTGCATATTGAAATCCCTAGAGCTGTGCTGTCTTATAGATATAGAACATGAGCCACATATGCAATTTAATATTTTCCAGTAGCCATATTAAAAAAGTAGAAAGAAACATGTAAAATTAATGTTAATAATATATTTTATTTGACCTATTATATCCAAAATATTATCACTTCAACATGTAATTACCATAGAATTATTAGTATGATATTTTACATTCTTGTTTTCATACTAAATCTTCAAAATTCAGTGTGTGTTTTTTCAATTACAGCACATCTCATTTTGGAATAGCCATATTTCAAGTGCTCAAAAGCCACATGTGACTGACTGGTGGTTATTGTATTAGACAGCAGATCCCTAGATCAACCACTTAAAAGAATTCAAAGGAGTATAGCTAAAAAACCAATATATAAATTTAAATGGAATTCAAAAAGATGGCAGGAAAGTTGAAACAGAGGAACAAATATTAGAGGGGACAAACAGAAAACAATTAAATGGTAAACCTAAATCTAACCATATAACAATGATCTTAAATGTTAATGGTCTAAATTTTAATTAAGAGGCATAGATTGTCAGAATGGATAAGAAAAGCAAGACCCAAATATATGCTGCTTACAAGAGACTCATTATAAATATATGCAGATAATTAGAAAGTATATGATAGAAAAAGATTTACCATGGAAATAGTACAGCGTAAGAAGACTGGAGGGGCTATGCTAATATCAGATACAACTATTACCAATGATATACAGGGGATTTCATAACAATAGCTCATTGTTATATGGTTAGTCTCGAAGACATAATCCTAAAATGTATATGTGTCTAATAATAAACATTAAAATATTTAAAGTAACAAGTGGCAGAATTAAAAGGAGGCAATTCTACAATCATATTTGAAATATTAATCCCTCTCTCTCAGCAATTGATATAACAACTGGACATAAAATCAGTAAAGACATAGATTATTTGAATCACACTATTAATCATCCTGACTTAATTGATATTTATAGAATATCACACCCAACGATTGCAGAATGCAAACTCTTCTTAAGTGCATGCAGTACATTCACCAAGACATAGCCTATTCTTGACCACAAAACATGTCTCAGTAAATTTAAGTACATCAAAGTCGGAATATGTTCTCTGATCACAATGGAATTAAATTAGAAATTAAAAATAAGCTATTTAGGAAAACCTCTGATATTTATAAATTCAACAATGCACTTGTAAATAACCCATGAATCAAAGAAGCAATAGCAAGGAGAATTAGATAAGATTTCAAACTGAATAATGAAAATACAGCATAAATGCCAGTTTTACTACTTACCATGGTGTGACCTTCAGTAGGTTACCTAACCTTTCATAGCTTCCATTGATTTATCTCTAAGGTGAATATTATAATATTGCCTGTCTCATAGGGTTTTTATGAAAACTTAATGAGGAAATATCTATATAGCACCTAGCAGACACCTGGCAAAAAGTGAGTGTTCCACAAGTTTGAACTATTTTCATTAAAAGCAACAGCTTTGCTAGCTATGCCTTCAAGAATAAAGAAAAAAAAAAAAAACAACTTATCTAAGCTTTGGGGTGAAGTGGATTAGAGAAAGCTACCACATCATGGAGAAAAAGCTTTGTGCAGCAGGAGGCAATATAGGGCAAGTACAGACAATAACTGGAAATGAGACTTGGCAGATAGCAACCAGGGGAGTTTTCTGGAGCACGTAAATATTTCTAAGTGATTTTTTAAAATATCAGGGAGAGAAATGGTATTTGTACAATCATATAGACTGAGGAGCAGATTATTTTAATTTGAATATGAATGGTAGAGGTAACCCTGGAAGCCAAGAAAACTTGGGTCATTTTGGAAATAAGTTATATAAGGAAAGCAATAGATTCCATGGAACAGATCCAATCTGTGTACCTGGGCTTAAAGATTCAAATTAAGGAGATTATTTTGATGGTGGTAGTGTTAGGTTAGGAACATTTGGAAATAAAGTGAATCTTGCGAGGTCCTGGTAACTGAAAGGTTTTTAAGAGGACTAGGTAGATGAGAGAGAAAATCATTAAAAGTAGAGGAAATGCTTCAAACTGAAACAGGAAGGCATGACCCAGCATGGTATGTGCAGACTAAGATGGCTAGAATTATGAGGAAAACAGTTGGACTGGTAGTGTTGAATTGACCCTGGTCTGCCACATTCATGGAAACTATAATGACCCTGTCCTCTTATATGAATTCTTTTGCCCTTTTCCCATTTCTCCAGGGTGCTACTAGATGATATCCTAGCTAGCCTGACAAATAATTATAAGCTAGTCAGGTAATGGACAAATCTACTCTTCCTCCAGTATTTTACCAGTGTTCCTCTATGACACATACAAATTTTTGAGAGTAGTCCCTGTGGAGCATATTTTAGTTTTGTTTTAAATAACAGAGGATTTTTAGAGCCCTAGAAATTATTTTGTAGAGGGAACTGGTTTCTCTAACTCTCTCTAAAAGAGGCAGGAGACCATTGAAGAGACCACTGAAATCAGAGTCTAAAGACAACTTCCTGGGTGGCCGTTTTTTCCCAGAGATACTCATTAATTCACTATTTTTCCACTAGAGCTGCTATTACATCCTCTTCCTGGGTCTGTAACACAGACATGACGTTTTCCTTCTACCTGGACTTTCAATCTGTGCCATATTCCTCCAGTGAGGACACTGTAGACCCCTCAGGGCCAGTCTTTCAAAGTTGGCGAAGCTGTTGTCAAGGCTACAGAGATGTTCAGGGCTCCTACATCCTGAGACGGGCTCTGCCTCTGGCCCTGCTCTCTCCACCTCCCATCAGTCCTCGCTGGGGCTCCAGCCACTGCTTTCCTGAGTTTAAGAAGGGCTGCAGGCCAGTAAGAGTGGATAAGAGCAGCTGCATCATGCATTCTGGGCCCTATTGCAGAGAAGACTATATCTCTTATTATGGGGGATAAAAACCCAGAGGCTCTGTTCTCACAGGGCAGACAGGGAAGCCTTCAACAAACTCTCCAGGAACACGGATGTGGCTCAAGCAGTTGAGCACCTGCTTACCACATGGGAGGTCACGGGTTTGGTTCCTGGTGCCTCCTAGATAAAAGATGAGCACACAACGAATAGACACAAAGAGTAGACAGCAAACACAAAACGGGCCAGGGGGTGGGGGGAATAAATAAAAAATATAAATCTTAAAAACAAAAAACAGAAAACAAACTCTCCAGGCTGAGATCTTTCTGGGGAGTACAGACACAAGGCAAGTCACATTGGGCATGTGTGCGTGCATGCTTGTGCACACACATGCACACACACACACAAACTCACTATGCCACTTAACTGACCACCATTTTCCCACAATCACATTTAAATGAAGAGCAAAGGCAGCTTTAAAGGAAAATGTTATAAAAGGGCAGCCTAAGGAATATATGTTTGTATGAAAGGAAAGTGGAACAATTTCATTCATTTCCATGTAGTTATTTGATCATGGTGATGAGCTTCCAGGCTAATAGTATGCGTTAATTGAGGGTGAATAGAAAAGAACAAAATATTGAAGAAAATTTATTACTCAGTAACTAGGTCATGTGTGAGCATGTAATCAAAAGCAATTTGTACAGGAACTCTTGCAGTTTTTCTGCAATCATACAGATGCTCACTTTGCATCCCTTGAGTCACATGGCATCTATCAGTCCCAGGAGTCTGATTCATCACAAGCCCTTGTACCTGATCACCAATGATGGACAAAATGACAGCCAAACTATGGTCTTTGTTTCTTTGAGGCTGCGAGGAAGAGGTGGTACAAAAATAAGTTGTATATCTATATATGTTCATATACCATCTTGAGTCTAACCTAGATGCTGAGTTATAAATTATGGAAGCATTCAGTTATTTTAAATTCAATCTGTATATTAGCTCAAAGTTGGATGAGGGTTTTTACTTACTGTTGCTGCTTTTTAAGTTTTTTTTTTTTTTTTTAACAAGTGAGTGCCTTGTGGCCAGCTGTTCAGGGACTCCTCAAGCATGGTAGCCAGGGTAATTACCCTGGTTACAGCCTTCTAGGGAATGCTTTGACTCAAGTTATGGTCTGCATGGTGAGTGCACCCTCACTGAGCTGCCCATGGCTTGGGAAGTTCTAAGCCTGTTAATTTGTTTTCCCTAAAGCACAACAGTATACAGTCTCCCTCCATAAGGGTGTGTCTGTGGGGTAGGGCCCACTGAAGCTCAAAGGGAGGAAGAGCGCTGCAGGCTCCGCCTGGGATTGTTAGTGCCTTGCACTTTCCACACTGCCCCTACTATAGTAGGAAACGCTAGAAGGAGGAGCAGGTCTAGCTAAAGCAGCTGAGGTTGTATAATGGGATGAGCAGCTATTTGGAGGCACTGTCAATCCCTTCCTGTCCCTTCCCTTTTTGGGTGAAAGAGACTTTGCACAGGGTACAGAGGGTTGTAGAAGGGCCCTTATGCTACTGGGGGGCGCTATCCCTACATCTCATGGAGGGAAACCAGATAAACTCCCCTTCCCTGGTTATGGACACCACTGCCTCTCTCCTGCTCTGGTCCATCTGCTGTAACCTAGAGCAGCCTCTTGGACATGCTGGAAGAGCTGCACATTAGAAACTGGACACAAGGGTAAGCAGGAAGCAATTCAATGCTCGCCTGCCCACTGTCCACCACAGTTCCTGGCTCTTGCCATTTCTATGACAATAGTGTCATGTTTTAGACACCTGATAAACAACTTGACAGAGTTATATAAATCAAGTTTTTCATCATCTTTTGCATTTGCCACATTTAAGTTTAGCTCATTAATAATTAATTCCTAAATATAAATCACCAAGCATGAATTTACATTGAATGTAAACTGAAACTTCCATTTCTACCTAAAATAATAATCAAATAGCTAGCATTTATTATTTGAGGGCTTACTCTGTGTTGTGCCTTGGGCTAAGTACTTTACATGCTTTTATTTTTAAAATGTGATCAAGACAACAATCCTAAAAGGTAGGTTAAATTATGTTCATTTTACAAATGAGGAAATTATGGATCAGAGAATGTAAAAACGTGTTGAAGGTCACGCAAGTATGTGGTATGTATTGGGGCAAAGACTCAAACCTGCATTTAGCCCTGACAACTATAATGCCTCCCTTAAATCTAGAGTAGTTTAAAATCTGTAGTAAATTAGAGATAGCTCTTTCCAAAATGAGAAGATAGAGACTGAGAGAGGTAGAAATGAAGTTTATAAAATCAAAATTTGCTCATGGAGAACATGAAATGTTTCTTTATAGCTCCAAATACTGAAATACAAGAATTTCCTCTTTGAATATAAAATAAATTTTGGGGGCACAAATAGACCCTGAAGATTTCTGTATTCTATTAGGAATAGTAAGAATATGAAACTCCAGTGAAAATATATTGGAATATAAATAGGGTCAGGAAGGGCTTACATGAATTTGTCAATCAGGGAACCCAAGCATTTCCTTTCAAGTATTAGATCAAACATGAAATTACATTGTTTTTTTGTTTAAAAATAATTAAGTATTATCAATTTCATATGGTTCAATTTGGTTAGAGGCCCATGCCTGGCCTTTATTAATAAAGTATATAGACTCTATACATAAATTTAACTTTGGTTCTATTCTCCAGGCCTGAATACAGGATTGCAAGGACCCGATTATCAAATATGGATGAACCAGCTGAGACAGGGGCTCTTTACCTGGGAACCATGTGTCTAAATCTGGGTTACCAGATTTAGCAAATAAAAATGCAAGACATCCAGTTAAATTTGAATTTCAGATAAATGATTCATTTTCAGTCTAAGTATACTCCATGCAATATTTGAGATATACTAAAAACTGATTTGTTTATCTGAAATTCAAATGTAGGTGTGCATCCCATATTTTATCTGGCAATCCTGCTCTGGATTGATTTTCAGGTGGGTCCGTGACCCCTTGGTAGTATTATGACACATATTGTGCATACATGTTTATATCTCTTTCTTAGAGTGGGCCCAGAAGTTCATGAAGTTCTCAAAAAGGTCCATAACCCAAAATAAATCCAGAACTACTGGACTGAGAATAATGCTCCCAAGAAATGAGTGGTAATGTAATTCTACCTTCTCCTATGAGTGTGCAAAACCATGAGAAAGTATCTTACTAAATCAAGTTTCTCCTGGTCAGAAACAGATTCCAGATGAAAGCGCCTAGAACTGATTATAGAAATGAGCTGTCACTTTATCTTTAAGAACACTCTTCTTTCCCGCTGCTGCTCACCCTTGCCTCCTGGGAGAGACTCTACACAGGGCAAGCTGAAAAGCCATGTGTGCTAAAGTATCACTGTCACCGTCATGCCAGAATGAGTTGGGATCCCAGAATGTCTTCTTGCCAAAAGAGCAAATCAGCTGCTCATGCTCCCGTCCTGCCACATTCCAGTCCCTGCATCTGTCAGGGCTCATCAGCACAGCCTCCAGGAATAGAAACACCCTGGGCTTCTCTTGCTTGCCCGTTTTAAGTAAAGTCCACCTTCAGGGGGATTTTTCACTTTACTGTTTCATTTCCAATGTGATGTTTAATATTTAATATAAAACATATTTGTATAGCCTTAAGTGCACATTTTAAACAAGAACTATAAGTTAAATAAGAGACATTTTATTTGGGGGGGGGGTGTTCTATTTTGTCAATAGTTTGTATTTCTGAGAATTCAAAGAGTTGCCTAATTTTTGTGCTACCAATTTAGTTAAATGAAGACATTACATTTTATTTAAACATATCAGATACCAAATGTTTAAATGGTTCCTAATAGAAAAAAAGATGGAATTATAAACTTTGTGAACAAAATCTAAGAATTTTATTTTTTCCCTCCCATTCTTTATAAAATAGTGGAAGAAAACATACTTTAAGCTCTAGGGACTTAAAATTATTGTTATAAATTACAAGTATTGTCACTATCTTGCATTTCCATTACCATGGCATTTTCCCAATACATCACATTCCTTAGATTTTAAGAAAACATTCTCTGGCTCCCAACTTCAGAGCAGGGACATGAACAACCTGACCCAGTTGTGGACTCCTTTCAGTGGGATAGCTCAATAACTACAAACATTCAGACAGCCCACTCCCGCCCACCTCCACACCTCATATGTACTCTCAAATCTGGAAGATAGGAAGCAGTGAGTATGGCCCCAGCTCCTTACCTTCTGTGTGAATTGGCGTTCCTGAGCTGTGATGATGAAGTTTCAGCAGCAGACGCCTCTTGGGAAGCAATCTGTGGAGAGAAAGAAAGAGAAGGAGAAGGAAAACCCAGTGGGGAGCCACCAGCAGCCACCTGACAATCCCCACAGCAGCAATTTTTAGAGTGACCCTTTGCCTTCCCACTGGATAAGGCAGGCTGAGCCTGCGCTCTCTGTGCTCTCCAGTGAAGCAGCAGTTTGAACCCTCCTCTCCCTCTTTGGCCTTGTCTCCAGGCCATGCCGGGGCAGAGGCGGGGCTCTGCTTGGTAGAGAGGGGTTGGGTTTCTTGATCTGCTGTTGTTAAAAAAAAAAAAGTCAAGAGATCAAACAACTTGGGCAGGAGGAAAGAAAATTAATTAGGTGGGTATTTAATTGTTGGGAGCAGGGACTAGAGGGCGCTTGGTAAGAAGGTAAGGCTATAGATAAAAATTGCTTCTAGAAAGGTAAATAGCCTGGTCACCTCAGGTCCTTTGAGAAGACTGTGGTTATAAATAGAGTGTTCTTTAGAAGAGGAACACATATTTACCAGGACATGGTACTTTCTATGGCCTTTCACATGGGACACCAGCATAATTAGAGACAGCTTATAGTTCAATAAAGTGAGGTTAATGACCAGACCTTGATTATCCAGTGATCCATAAGGAAGTCTGAGATTAACACCTGCTCTAGCACACATGCAGATCGGGGAATATCTATTTTGGCAACACTTCATGTGAAAAGAAACTCAGAGGATTATAATAGACCACAAGCTTTTATAGTTGATACTAGCCAAATGGCTGAGAAGCAATTGGACCACAAACTTTTAATAGGTATTCCAAGGGTGTGAAATGTCTGCTAAAAAAGTTATCATGATATTAGGCTGCAAAAATAGAAAAATAGATCATGGGAAATAAGTATTCTAATTATTCTTCATTAGTCAGATAATGTGTTAAACATTGACTTTGCTACCTTAGCACACAGGAATTATTCTGTGTCTGGAGAAAGGTGACTGGAAAGAGGAGGGTTTCAGAAACTATTCATATCATACACAGATGAGACTCCTGAGTGCAAATGTTTTGAGGGCTGTTGTCTAGAAAAGGGATTTGATTAAAATTTTTTTTTGTAGTCTCAGGTGGCAAAAACTAGGCCTCATAGTGGAAATTCCAGGGAAATAAATGTAAAATAAGGAAGAAAAATTCTGACAACAACTGGGTTCTAATAATGAAAATGGCAGCCTTGTGAAGGAACCAGTTCCCTAAGATTGGAAGGGTCAAAGTAGAAGAAGTTATACCTTCTTCTGGTGTGATATAGAGGGACTTGTACTCTGGCAGGAGGTGGGGTTGGGCTGGATCATCTCTGATATCTTTTTAGCTCTAAGACACTGTGATTCTAGTTCTCCTGACACCTCTCAACCCATTGAATGGCATGTTTCTTAGTTACCACTTCTATTTGAGTTCCAGCCAGCTTTTTAGCAGAGGAAACTATTTGATTTTACTTTTAATTCTTTACTTTCAACTATAGAGCTCTAGCGCAGGACTTGTCAGAAGCAAGAATAAATCAGAGTTATTTATTCTATGATTCACATGAAGCTAATAGAAAACCACTTCCATGTGATCTGGACTATCTTGATTCAATAAGTAAAGAGCCAGAGCATTCAACCCTATTTTAATCATGATAAAAATCAGCCTTAAATCAACACTTACGGTAATGATGATATGATGATGGAAAAGTCCTTCAAGAATATACTATATACCAATATTATTGTCTACAAGGGTTCAAGCCTATTAATTCCAGTTCTACTGGAATAACACTGAAACATATTTTCAACAGAATATCAATTGAGGTAGAAGTATGAACACAAAAGGAAGAATAAATGTTAAAAATGGAAAATCTAAGAGACCTTTAAATTAAAAACATTTACAGAGAACTACCATATGCAAGCATTCAACTATTACTGTGGCTGATATGCTGGAACATAGGGGAATGGGACATGGGTGGAAAAGGAGCCCAGACAGCAGCCTGTAGTGTACATTAAGAATTTGGTCTTAGTGTGTGGAGACCCACATAATGAGTAGGAAGATGTTGTACTCCCATCCTGGGGAATCCTCCTATGTTCTCAAATAGAAGGGCGGGAGTCTCTGGAGAGCATAGGCAGTGCCTAATATGGGAAGACAGGCCAGTATGTCAAACCCTCAATGTTGTTGCAAGTAACTATGAATTTTGTTCTTCAAGGAGTGAAGCTTGGTGGTTGCCATGGGTCCTGAGGGGTGGGGGAGGGAGGAATAGAATAGATGAAACATGAGGCATTTTTTGTGGGGATGGAATTGTTCTACATGATCTTGCAATGATGGATACAGGCCATGTCAAATTTCATCAAAATATATAAAAGTGTATGGTCCAAAATGTAAACCACCATAATGTAAATCATTGACCACAGTTAGTAGCAATATTTCAATATTTGTACATCACTTGTAACAAATATACCATCCACATGTAAAATGTTATTAAGAGGGGTAAGGGGAAAAAGGGGAGGATGTTAGGTATATGGGAATCCTTTATATTCTGTATGTGACTTTTCTGTAACCTAAAGCTTCTTTGAAGACAAAATGAAAAAAAAACTAAGACACTGGGGGAATAAACAAAAGAAAATGTCACTGTACATACAAGACAACAGATCTTACAGTGATGAAAGACATGATGTCAAAAAATTTTTAAAATTTTATATTTCTTAAATTATTTTAAAAAATATATTTTATTTATTTAAAACTATCATTATTATTTCATTTTCTTATTAATTGATTTAGTTATTTTGTTTGCTTCATTTTTGAAGAAGTTTTAGATCATGAAGGGTTACAATTTTGGCAGGGGAGGATCATTGGGTATCAGTGATGGGGGATGCATGGGAGGAGTTTCAACTGGGGCATACCTATAAGGCATACGAATGTGTTCAAGGGTTCATGGGGCATTATCATGGTTGGTGGAGATTCACACAATAACTAAAAGTATATCGGATTCCCATCCTGGGGAGTTCTGCCACATTCTCTAATGGGACAGCAGGAATCCCCGAGTATAGGGGCAGTGACTAGTGGAGGATGGACCATTGATGGGCCCTTAATGTTGGTGACTGTAGTAATGAACCTTTTGCTTTTGAAATTGAAACATAGCCTGGTATTATAGGGTGCCTAAAAGTTACCTCCTGAGAGCCTCCTTGTTGCTCTAATGTGGCCTCTCTCTAAGCCAAACTTGGCATATAAAGGCATTACCTTCCCCTCAGTGTGGGACATGACTCCTAAGGATGAGCCTCCCTGGCACTGATGGATCACTACCAAGTGCCAATAAGCAATGCAACTGGAGGAGGACTTTGACTAAAAGAAAGAGAGGGTAAAGACAACTGAGTTTATATGGCTAAGAGACTTCAAGGTGAGTTGGGAGATTGTTCCAGAGGTTATGTTTATGCACATCTCAGCAGGATCTCATTGACTGCCAAAGTAAATATTGTCTCAAATAGCAGGACTCCTGAGGGCTCTGGAGATATCCAGACACTATAGGCAGGGCTGACAGCTCAGGAGTTTGGCACCCTGCCGGTGGGCCCTACTTTGGAATTTATGCTCCCCAGTGTGACAGAGTTGGACACAGTTGTGGTTTCCCTACACATGGCTCTTCTGCCCCTTCTATTTGAAACTATACTTAGTACTAGAGCTGATAGGTGTATATCCAAGAGACTTAAATCTTTGGGCTGTTCATTTGCCGGTTGGGCCCTTAACCTCAGCAGAGTTGCAACACCTACTCTCCAGTTCATTGGACTCACCCAGGACAAATAAGACAGAGATGATGATGGACAACGACCATCTCAAAGAATAGAGAGAGTCTGCAACTGTGGACAAGATGGTCCCATCCATCTGCCCCTTGGGATCTGAGCCCCCTCTCACGTAGAAGCAAAGTGGGCATCACCATCCCAGAATCCTCAGGATTGGGGAATGAACGATGGACTAGAGTAGACTTTCTGTGATTCTTATTGTGATTCTAGCAATGGAAGAACTTTTATCATTGATGTGGTGGCAGTGGCCGCCAGAGGTTCTGAGGGGAGGGAGAGGAAAAATCGGTGTAATATAGGGGCATTCTTGGGACTTGGGAGTTGTCCTGAATGATGTTGTGATGACAGATGCAGGCTGTTGTATATCTTGTCATAACATACAAAATTATGTAGGAAAGAGTTTAAACTACAATGTAAACTATAATCCATGCTTAGTGGCAGTGCTCCAAAATGTGTTAATCAATTGTAACAAATGTACCACACTAATGAAGGATGTTGTTGAGTGGGAAAATGTGGGAGGGGTAGGGAGCAGGACATATGGGAATCCCCTTATATTTTTTATATAACATTTATGTTATCTAAGTATCTTTTAAAAAATTTAAAAAGTATATAAAAAAGAAACAATTTTATTGAAACACACACATACACAAAAAAACCCAATAAAATAAAACAAATGAAATCTAGTTTCTTCATATATGTAATGACCTCCCAGAACATTTTCAAAGATTTTACTTATACTGGTATCACAGTAAAGAGAGGATGTTGACTGAGGGAGACACTTGGGATGCTGCTAAAATAACACGTATCCCTCCTGATACAATATTATATGTATGATATTTTGCTTGTTTATCATCTGCATGCTCCACATAATAATGTTCTGTGAATACAACATCTTGTCTGGTCTACTTGTCAGTATATATGTGTTATGTATATTGTGCCTGGTACCTACCAATAACCCCAAAATATTTGTTGAATAAATGAATTAAGTAATTAAAAAAAAAGAATTTGGTCTTTATCCTCAAGGATACCCATTGAAGCTTATTTAAAAAAGTAGTACCGTGATGAGATTGCATTTTAGAGAGAACACTCTGACAAATGAGGGCATAACCTTAGCAGACTTTAGAGGTTTAGACAGAGATTGGAATAGTAAATAAGTTATCAATACAAACTGGGGTGAAGTAGGTGGTATGGGTGTTTTGAGGAGAGAGAAGATGTCAAATTGTCTAGAGGAGTGGAGGAGAACAGGAACTAGGATTGCTAGGCGGGATAGAAGGCCCACTTGAAATGAATGTTAGACTGAGTCCTGTCAGCATGCTTGTATGTTTTTCTTGAGCCAAGTTCAGCTGTGGAGAAGCTAGAGAATTAACTGGAGGAGGGATTTTATAAGGCAAGTAATTAATTTATGTCTCTTGTTAATGTCTGTCTTTCCTCCCCCAACTTTCCCCACCCTTTGCTATACCCAGCTCAAAATTAAGTTCTATAAGTGCAGAGATCTTTATATATTTTGTTCACTGGTGTATCCCAAGTGCCTAAAACAATGCCTGCACAGATGAGATGGTAAATAATTGTTTACTCACTGAACAAGTAAATGAATGAATAAATGACTGAATAAGATGAGTACGATGAAGTTAGAGGGCAAGAAAATTAAGGGTGTATGCAATGAGAGGATTATAATGGCAGACCATGAAACTGAGCTGGGTAGGAAGTTGAAATGAAGTCCTGAGAGCAGGGATTTCTTCTTGTTTGTTACTACAATCCCAGAACTGAGATTCAATGCCTCGCATATTTATTGAATGAAATAAATATATATCGAATAAAAAAATAATACTGGCAACACAGTAAAATACAAAAGATGAAAATATCTATCAGTTCTCCCCATTCTCCTGTATCCATCCCCTCTCTATCTGCTGGCTCATTTCCACCACCATTTAATGGTACTCAGGCTCTCATATTTAAAAAACAAACACAACAAGCAAAACCCTTCCTTAATCCCATATTCCCTTCCAGTTAATGCAATATTTCTCTCCATTTCTTTATAGCCAAACTTCTCAAATGTATTTTTTATATCTATACCTGCTGTCTCTATCTTATTGCTTCCCATTCACTCAATTCAATCCTACCAGTCTTCCCTATTCACCTTTCTAACAAAATGTTTTTGCTGAGGTCACCAGTAATCTCTGGGTCATTAGAGTTTTTGGACATTTCTAAGTGTTTATCTTGTTTGACCTTTCCATGGTATTTCAGGCAGTTGGCCAACTACTTATGATCTCAAAGTACACTCTCTTATGATGTCAGTATACACTAGAAGCAGGTCAAACTAAAAACTGAACTTCAGGGACTGAAGTTGTCTTTTTTTTTTTTAAAGATTTATTTATTTATTTATTTA
>JAQZBX010039081.1:0-23139 GCA_029593785.1 Cabassous unicinctus
GGACGCGAACCCGGGCCTCCCATATGGTAAACGGGGGCTCTATCCACTGAGCCACACCCGCTTCCCCTGTTAGATTTACAAATAGTTTTTCTGTTACTATTGTAAATGGTATTTATTAGATTATATTTTTTATTTGTTATTATTTAGGAACTCAATTTTAGTATACTGAACTTATCTCCAGCAATGCTGTTGAACTTCTTAAGTCTAACTGGGTTTTTAAGGGACTTAAACTCTTACAGGCTTAACCAGTGGGCTACTAAAGTAGCCTGCAAATGGTCTAGGGTGAAGAAAACTACTAGTCCTACTACCCATTCCTTGGACTTTCTTACTATCAATAGGGATGAAGACTTAACTTTTTTCAATTCATTCCTATTTTATATGGCAGTTCACAAGGTAACAGAGAACAAAATGTCTTGCACAAAACAAAAGCTCTTATCTTTCTTCCCTTCTTTCTTACCCCAATCCCTAATCAATATAAGACTTACTAAAACAGAAAATAAATTTACCTGAGGAAGTCTTCATGCCCTCCGTATTTTCATCTTGTTGGATGAAAAGAACAGAAAATGTTCCTACCTATATCTTCTACCTAAGTTTAGAATTTAATGCGTTCCTCTTAAAAGATAAATGAACTAGCCTTTGTTGAGTAGTCCACTTGTGTCAGTTACTAAGCTAGCTGCGTATATTATTTCATTTACCACTTAAATGGGGTAGGGTATTTTCCTCATTTCAGAGATAAAGAAACTGAGGTTCAGAAAGATTAAAGACCTGCCCAAGGTTAAAGACACCAGCAATGTTAGTAATGCAATACCAGCCTCCAAAAGCACGTTACTCACGTTTTCACACAGCCTCCTAGCAATAACCAAGGCAAACTAATTAACTCTTGAATTCCAGCTTTGCTCCTCATCTAATAATCAGAAAAAAAACTAGAGGAATGAAGGAACCAGGTCAGTTGCCCGAAGTTCTTAAATGAAACATTTAGTTTTGTTTCTGGTTACACACACACACACACCACTCCAAAGAGAAATAAGACTTACAGCTGTTTGGAAGACTCTATGTGGGCAGCTGTGGTCTTCATGTGGGCAACATTAATTTCCTCTGGGAGGTCTTCCACAGTCTCAATGTCCACCTGTTCCTCATCGTCCTCAGTGTATTCTACACAGTTATTCTGAAATAAATCATTACAACAGTAAATAATGTATTGGGAAGCAAGGACACCTAAACTTTTCAAGTAAATGCTCCTCTATCAAACTAATGCCAGACACTGATCTTAATGAATAATGATAACCCTAAACTTGTTCATCATAGGAAGGAATTAAGTCAGAAAGACAACATATGATTAGAGTTAACAACCAGGAGCTATATAATAAGCCATGGATATATATTAAACAGAGATCATTCAACTGAGCAGAGTCCCCAAAGGGCTGCATTGATGTGTCAGTGCCCTTTCTAGTGTACAAAATTCAGGTACAGAAACATTAAGGCTTCATGCACCTTAAGATCAAATAAGGGGGAGTGGATGTAGCTCAGTGGTTGAGCGCCTGCCTCCCATGTACGAGGTCCTGGGTTAAATCCCTAGTACCTTCTAAAAACAAAACAAAACAAAACAAAACAAAAAACAGATCAAACAGGAATAAAATAAAACTTGGTCGTGGCAGGGGGAGGCAGAAAGAAGAAAATTTCAGGTTCTGTTTTAAGATATTCACTCATATCTAACATCATATCAGACACCCACAAATTAACACACATTAAAATACTCAAGGCAGATACAATATAACCCAGAAAGACTTCTAAGTCTCTCAACCCCACACAGTGGGCTTTTGAAGAATTTCAGATTTCAAAAGCAGCCCAGGCTTTCTGTACTTGATTACATCAAAAAATGAGTCAATCAGTAAGCATTTATTGAGCCTGTCACAGAAACTCGCTGTATATTTTATATGACAGAATTATACTGATATATGAGATATGCAGATATTTTCAAGTCCAGCTTTAAAAAGCAGCATTTACTCCACCAGAAACTAAACAGGGAATGCATTATCTATAATTGTACTGTACCAGAGAGACACAACTCGAAATATGAAGCATGAAGCATCCCAATCATCTTATTAATGCTATGTTTAAACTTGTTGGAAAAATTACTTACCCCCAAATTACAGGCTCCACAAGGCTGACAGACACTAAATGTAAGCCATCAAGCTACAGAACTCTAGCTTCCTTGATTATGTTCCCCATCACAATTTAGGCACTTTACTTCTATTCAGTCACCAAGACCTTTACTGACGACCCAAACAGCTACCAATAAATTCTAAAGATTGTGTTCACTAAATTAACACAGAGTCCCAACAGAATCTAAAAGTAGGGTGTGAATGGTAATGTAGGTAGTAGAAGCTATACAATATTGAAACTGAGGAATGCCTGCCTATTGCATGGCTTTAACTACAAGCTTTATAAACACCATCCAATAACCTTCAAAATAGAAGATTTAAATGAAAGAGGTTACCTACAACTTTCCTCACACTATTCCAACATAATGCTAATCACAAGCATAAAGGTATCAAAAGTGTGGGACATATACATAAATAAAATGCAGAATTTAGATTTTAGAGATGATTTAATATGATGCCCTTGCTTTATTAAAAATTAAATTAAGTTAAATTAAATTAAAATAAAATAAAATAAAATAAATAAAATAAAAGCGAGTGTACCTTGTTTGTGTTAGCATTCCTATTCCCTATCAGGATATTCAAAGCAAAGCTACTCTGTATAATTAAGACACTCTACAGTTTTATTAAGTCAGTGCCACTAAATAGCAAGTTTTCACTGGTTTTAAAGTTGGATTGTTTTTGGTCTGATGCCTACCCAGACTGACTAACAATGGGAGACACTGCAAAAAGCACTAGAAGATTCCCAGTATAATTTCTAAAATCAATGAATTGAGCAGGTTCTTCAACAATCCACAAAATATCTGTCTTTGGAAAGGATTAGACCATATAGCGTGAGTATAAGGCAAATGCATATACAATCATCAGATTTCAGGGCTAGATCCTTATTTTGTAAATGAGACAACTCAGGTACAGAAATAACCAGCACAGGAACATTAAAATACTTAAACATTTTAGAGTTTTTAAATAGTAATGTTTGTGCTATGTTTCATCTGCATAAGGCACAACATTCTGTACAAAGGGTTACATCACCTGCTTCCAAAGAGAGGGACACAATTTAGACTTATAGGCACTGTAAAGGCAGCTGGCTATGGTCTCCCTATGTTTTACATCAGACCCTATACCTGTTTTTGTAAATAAAGCTTAATTGGAACACAGCCATGCTCATTCACTTACAGCTTGTCTATGGCTACTTTCACGCTACAAAGGCAGTTGAATAGTTACAACAGTGACCCAAGTACCCCACAAAATCTAAAACACTTACTCTCTGAACCTTTATAGAAAAAGTTTGCCTAACACCTGCCCTATATCATATATGACCCTCAAGTTACTTACATTGTATAAAGCTAAACAGGAAGTCTAGGAAAACAGCTTCAGAAAAATAAAAATAAACTAAAACAGTCATATTACAAAGGAAAAAGACCAGAGTTCAGAATATAAATTCTAGAGACTGAATATTTGATGTATAAGATAATTAAAACGTTAAGGCATGATTATTTTAAATTACTAGATGGTATTTTCCAGTTTCTACCCATCCCCCAAATAAAAAATAAAAAAAACTCTCTCTAAATGCAGGTAGATAAGTTCTCCTCTAGTTCTAAGGTCACCCATTCCCTATTTCTTATGCATCTACCAAATAAACTACAATCACCTCACATAAAAAATGTCACAGAAACTGACTCAGATCAAATGGGAGTACTGGTTCCAATGTTTCTATTTTTAAAACCAACCTGATAGGGACCCTCAGTCACCTATCCCCAAAGGCTTAAGCCAATGTTCTGATAATATCAGACAAGTCTCAAAGAATATAAGCTCAATAAATGTTGCCTGACTGACACAGCCTAAAAACTAAAAATCATTTAATCATCATCTAAACCTAGACATCCAATTTAATATTTTAGTTCTTAGTTATCTTCTGGGAAAGCTACTGTCTCTAATAAATCATTTAAATCCTTGAAGGTTTCAGTCACAACAAAAACAGGCTCACCACCTTTTCTACATCATCAACCTCCTCACTCTGGTAGTCAGAAACAACATCCACAATCTCATCAACAGAATCATCGGTTTTCTCATTCTCATCTTCCTCTTCCTCATCTTCCAAATCCAAAACAGTGTAGTCAGCACTGCTTCTACCACCCTTCTTCTCTTGCTTTGATGGTATCTGTTCTCCCGGTAGCAGTAAGTGACCCTGAAAATGTTCATCTTCTCTGCTGCCTTTTGTAGTTCTAGGAACAATGGAGAAGGCTGCAGGATTAGAAATCCTACTCCAAGAATCACATTCAGTTTTTAAAACTCTGGCATTCTCAGTGGTTCCACTTTTCCCAAGTACGTCAGAGATGTCTTGTTCTTGTTGATGCACATGTGAATTTTCCTGACATGTCTTTGCTTCTTTAATTAACTGTTCCTCTGCCTCTTTCTTACATTCTTGTGACGTTCCAACACAATTCCGGGTCAAAGGGCCCTTCAGGTGTTTTCTCCATCTCTCCCGAATATTGTCCTTCTCCAGAGAGTTTCCACATCTCTTCTCTTTGGCCTCTGGCTGTGGATTAGACTGTTGCTTCACAACTTTGCTCCCTGATAATCCGAGTTTACTCTCTTCCTTAGAGAAGACTGGAAATTCATTTGATTTTTCCTCTGGATTGTTTTCTCCTTTCTGCTGTTCCACTTTCCCATCACCAAGTTTTTTAAGCTGTACGTTACTTACACTCTGGACTGTCATATTACTGGCTTTTTCAGAAGTGGCCTTAACTTCTAGAACAGTTAGTTTTTCTTTGGAATTGTTATGATTCCTAATGCCACACTCCTCATTAACATCTTTATAATCTTCACCTGTGTGTGACCCAGTGCCAAAAGAATGCTTAGATGATACAACAGTTGCAGGGCCTTCTTCCATAAGAGATTCTTCATCCAAATGATCAACCCTAACTTCCAAGGAATCATTCAGGATTTCTTCTGAGGCAGCAGCTGCTCTGGGGTTTTGCTTCATAATATTAGCCTCGGGATCTACAGTACCTCCTTCTGACTGTACAGCCTTCTTAGCTTCCTGCTCTGGTAAAGAGCTTGTTTCATCTTTCTTGTCTACATTCTGAGATTCTCTCTTCATCTGAAGGGAAGCAACATGTTGAAGAATGGAGCTGGGAACAGGCTTTTGCCCTGGGAGCTGCAACAAGGCAAAACTGCCAGACTGGAGAGGAATAAGACTGGCTGTACCAACAGACTGCCCTCCTGAGCTACATGTAATTTTAGTTTCAGAGCCTGTTTTACTTGTAAAGCTTTGAGGTTCAGGAGGGGAAATCCTCAGGGTCAAAGTACCAGCCTGAGACATAAAACTAGGTCCAGAGGAAAGCAATGATGGTGCCTGAGTGATAACATTCACTGCTGTAGAAGACCCAACAGCCTGAATTACAGGGTTCACTACAGAGAAAGCAGAGGACGAAGCAGAAGTTGGTGGAGTCTCAGAAGGTTTGGAAGGAGCAGGTAACCGGATTCCCATCACAGATCCTGGTAAGAAAAAGAAAATTTTAAATTGCCATTGCCCATAACAAAACTTCCAAGGCACTCTTTTCTTTCTGGACAAGCAACTCTAAGAGACCAAGAAAACCAATCCCGGTATATTAACATACCACATAGCACATGACCAACTGTTTCAACAAAAGAAAAGCCCACTAGAAAGATCACCAAGTTTATACCTGGGTTCCGAAACATGACAGGCTGTAAACTGGGCTGAGTATTAGAGCCTCGGAGTTGATGCAAAGGGAGGAGTTGGACAATCTGCCCATTAGGGTGTCTGAATAGGTTCATTCCACTTGGGCTCCTAACAGGCTGCAAGACCATCCGGTGTCCCTGAAGTTGCGTGTTTGGGATAGGTCTAAGAGTAGGAGAGCCCTGCTGCACTGGAATCAACAACAATCGAGGTCCAGCACGTTTCACTGTGTTAGGAGAGACTTGTGGAGGAGCCACTGGAAGCTGAGGGGCATTTTCTGAAAAACAGAAAAAGGAAACATAGTATCAGAATTCCCCTTTAACACATGTAGGAAAAAACTATTATGACATAGAATCTGACTATGCCACAAATTACTTCTAACTTGAATTATGAAGTTGGTGAAAGAAAGTCCTATTGTACCTTTATGATACACTATTTAATAGTCCTATGACTGAGAACAATTTCTTTTAAACTTAAGAAATTGATCAAACCTCTCAAAGCTTTGTATTTAGAATGGTAAAAAAAGAAAGCATCAATTGTCAAGAGGTGCATTTAAAGGGATAATGCTTTTTATCTAATGAAAAACATGAGCAGACCTCTAAATCTGAATAAAGTTTAAGAGATCATTTATGACAAATTTTTCTGTGTCAATTTTTAAATTACGGCTGGTAAAATTTATAGATCGATGACTTAGCATCACAGCTCATACTCAAGTAAGATAAGGTCCAGGACTAAAAATCATGAGGTATAACACTTCTTTGCTTTTAAAATTCACCAAATGAATAGGCAAAGCTTAAAGATTTGTGGAAACTATTTTTTTTTCCCTAAAGAAAAAATACACACACACATATATACTACTGCCCCCCCTCCCCCGCCAATGGAATGAAATTAAGAGCCATCAAAGAAGCAGGGAAATAAAGCCTGGTTAGAGGCAAAAGAGAGTTTTAAAACAAACACACACAAAAAAACAGAAATGTAATGCAGAAGATATGAATTAAGAGAGTTTTCAAACAATTAATTGTACCTAAAGATGACCTTTAATATTTGGAAGAGATATTTAGAAATACTAAAGAAATGGGGGTAAAAAATAATATGAGCAAGCTACAGATAGATTTTTTTATGGCCATAAAGAGGTAAGAATAATGTTATTAAAAATGAAACTGGTTTAACATTACCATTCAAACTTGTGAACTCATTTAACATTATTAATAAAGCTTTTCACTAGTTTGTTACTAAGTAAAAAAAATCAAGAAACCAAGCAAAGCAAAGATTTCAGCTTGTCTAGAACTGTGATTTTCTAGGAAAACAGGCATTCTGCCCACAAAACATATTCCATTTCTAAAAGAAAATCATGCTCCTAACATTTAGATGACAAAGAAATTGTATGTAAAAGACCCAGAACTATTCTTGCAAATGAACTAAAACACAAAGCCCAAACTGTTCATGAAAAAAGATAGGTGTTCAAGAAAAAAAAGTTTTTAAACAAAAAACATTTGTCTTATTTATGTAAATTAAGAAACATGTTAAAGCATTCTTAATTTCTTTTAACTTTTCAAATTAAGTTGTAGAGAGTGATTCAAAAGCTAAATTACTCTAATCCAGTGAACAAAAGCAGTCTTAAAATATACACACTAAATATGTTGTGACTGTTTGTTGTGGGAGAGTGAAAGGAGGAGGGTCAAATGAAAAAAACCCACAGATTATCTATGTGCCCAAGTTGGGATCCTCTTTGTGAACCGAGAACAAAATTATACACACTACCTTAGAAGTAGCAGTTATCTGAGTCAGCTCATTTATAAAAGAGCAGGTAAGAAAATTTGTTAACACTAGTATTTCCTAGAGTGGTATTCAGAAGATACTTTTAGGAGGTATATGGATATAGAATAACACTATACACATCATCCAAAAGTAAGTCCCCTTTAAATTTCAATCTTTTGATTATATACAAGAGAAAGTACCAGTCTGTGATACTATATCTTTAATACTGTTCCAGCATTTCCTAATTTTCATTAACAGAAAAAGAACAAGCCACATGCTAAGAACACATAGTAATTAGCTAGAATTTATTAATATTGATATGTTTCCAGTGTATTTATTTATGGGGTTAACCTCCATTTTGGCAAGTAATATTGGTTTCTATTTAAAGTAATGGTTTTTTTTTTTTTGAAATACATTTAACTAAACAAATGCTTGATTTAATAAAAATATTAAATGAATGATAGTATAGATGTGATTCAGAGCAAAATACATGCCCTGAATGACTGAAGTATGAGAAACAATGACCTACAAAATGTTAAACTACTTTATAATTTCATTACAGAATTAAAGAATACAGAGAAAGGTTGGAATCCATATGGTTTCGAAGATATGATCAGTTGAAATATGACAAATATAAACCTTGATATTTAATAGAAAATCAAAGAAGTATTGCCAGTAATACCCTTAGCTTCCAAAACTACACAATATGTTAAACTAATCATTTCTTATATGCTTATTTATTGGGGCGAAGCAGAAGATAAACAAATTTAATACAGTGATCCACCATTCCTTTCCACAGAACTTCTTAAAACTAACTCTCAAATCACTTCTATACTAAAACATCTACAGGGATTTGGACTATGTCACTAAAAGCAAAAATATTTAGTATGAAAAATATAAATAACCAAAACAGAGTTGCTCTTGGGTTATTTCCCCCTTCAATCCTATAAAACCTCTCAGTCTTTTCCACATAAACTCCTCTTTGAGTGGACTAAGAGAACCACTTACATTTTAATTAACTGAATTAGGATGTAAAAATTACCAAACTGTAGGATATTCCTATTTTCAAATTCATTAACCTAAGCCAAAAGGAGAAATAATTTAATTTTAACTAAAAAGTTGATAAGCACAAGAATTTTTTTTTTAAGTATAGGGATCATACATGGGAAGCAGGCGCTCAAACCACTGGAGCAACATTCACTCCCAAGCACAAGAATTTTAAACTTTGACAAAGCCCTCAGCTTGGCTACAGCATAGATAAGAGAACCTTTCATCTTTCTCTTTTTCTGTTAAAAAAAAAAAAGGGGGGGGAGGAGGGAAAGAGCACCTGCATTTGTGGTTCCCTCCTCTGAGATACATACTCCTAGCTCTCAGCACATAACAGGTTGCACTTCCTATGCTCACCTTAACAGCTGACCTAATGGCTCAGTGCTCTACTCTCAACTGCATTATTTCAGTATTCTTTAGCCAGCATTTCCATTCTAATGTTTTTGAGTGTTTTTATATCTCCTGAAATAATCCCCACTAAGCTGTCTGTGAACACTGCTCAAGTTATTTCCCAAGATACCCATCATTGTTTTTACTAGTGCTCTGGTTACAAAGCTGTATTGATTCTTCAGTGATGTGTCCCAAACCTGTACTAACACCATAAGCAGAATGCAAAGGTTTTCAGGAATACATAGCAGAAACACCTACACTGTCACCCTGAATTACCTATAATCCTATCACAACCACAAAGTTATATAAATAGCTGTATAGTAAAGCAGCTAGTAACATCTAGGCCTTACCTGGTCTCTGGCTCACTGGTGGACTCCCATTAACTCCCGAAAGTATAATAGGAACAGAGCCCAGAGATGAAGTTGGTGTGGTCACCATGGAGGAAGATGCAGCTGTGGTCACCACGACTATGGAGGTGGAGGCAGTGGAAGCAACAGGAAGAGTTATGGTTGGAGGAGATGCTACCAAAGACTTAGGAAAAGCAACTGAAGCCACGGGGGTAGTTATCCCAGTAGTTTTGGTAAGGTTCACAGTGGCTGTAGACTGAGTAGGTGTTACAGGGGTGCTGGTATTAGTTTCAGAGACCTCAACAGCCCCTGCAGTGGTGGCACCAGAAGAATAAGTAGTTTCTTTAGTTCCCATGTCAGAAATAGCAGTCATAGGTGTCACAGCAGTAACATTTTCTAAAAACACTTGAGGGGTGGTAGTAGTGACAGCAGCAGTCACAGGGCTGCACACCTGAACTGGCTCAGAAGAAACCACAGGTGTGATGACCATTACTGGAGAAGGTCTGATACTGAACTTCTGTGGCCCTGTCAGGGGTTGGGGTGTGCTAACTCCAGGTATCTTCTGCTGCAGGGCTCCAACTTTACTCATCACAAACTGTGTGAACACACCACCAGGAGAGGGTCGAGCCGCTGCAAATAAAAATTTGCAGGTCAAAAATCTTCAGTTCTCAAAATTTATCCTTTCAGTGACTGTGTTTATCAACATTTATTGTGCACCACAGGGTCAATTTCTTACAGGTACTACCTACCTGCATTATATGTGCCAATTTCCACCCACAGAAATCAAATACTTTCCTCAATCAAAACCAAACTCGTATAACTCTAATAAGAAAGGGATTAAAATTGGGTATTCCTACCAAAATTCATTTGGCTATGCAATATATTCAAATTGCTAAAATACAGCAGCAATCACCTTCATCACCTAAAACAGATGAAAGAAAATAAGAGGGCTAGGATTTTTTTCCTCCTAATTCTAATTCTAAAATTTGTTTCCACCACCACTTCCTCCTGCCCCAGAACCTCCACCTCTTTATTGCTGTTATCTTGTGAGAGTTAAGTTTTCTATATTCCTAAAATGTATACAGACATTTTGAAAAATATAGTAGAATAGAACTGCTTTTGTTTTCATCACCAGTTAAAACTGCTTTTAAAAAAACGTAATACTGGTTCTTTTGAAGGCATTCAATGTCTATCCTCTAACTTCACACAATTCCAACTTTTAGCCAGCAATTTCAATTTTCTATTAGGGAACAAGAATCCAGCAATTTATTCTTTTACTTAACATTCCTAAATAGACTTCAAACAACAAAAAGAATTCAACAAACCGATTTCAAAGATGCCCTTAAATGCTAAAACACAAATATTTCAAGAAGGTAATTTATTTCAGACTCTATAAGTAATGAAATGTACAGCGAAAGAGGTTTTCATTCACAGAACAAAGATGAATGGAATAAAGCAATGTTTCCAAAATTTTATTTTACAAGAGCCTTTCTACTTGAACCCTATACTAACTCAATCTAGTTTGATTTTGCTAGCTCCTTGGTTTCCTAAGTTTAAGGAACACCAGTCTTTATAGCAGAAATATTAAACTAGGAAAAGTGTTTAAGAAGAGTATTTCTTCTCTTTTTAAAAACAAAATTTAAAACCTACAGTAATAAAATCAGACTAAAAGCTTGGGAAATAAAGCTGTAAATCTAATGAGAGTTCAATTCATCTATTATTGTAGGTTATCAGAAGAATTACAAAAAATCAAAAAGATGCAGGCATGGTATACATCAATAATAACAATGACAACTTCTGTATTTCTCTAATTTTTACCACCTCCATATCTGTACCGACTGGTCTTGTACCAAGCCACGAGCCTTTCCAAAACATGTGTACACTCCAACTTACCAATCGGCCTTTTTGCCGGGACAAACGCCTTCAGATTCTTCCCAGGGTGGTTTGTTGTAGTGCTGGAGGAGGATGTCGTTTTGGAATTGGATGTTGAAGGCAACAGGGTACGTGGTTTCCTGGATGCAGCCACCTTGGCATTGGATGCTACCTTGGAGATGACAGTACTGAGGGTTGAGAGGTCCAGGACTGAGGGTCGCAACCTGCCTGTGATATAAGCAGCTAGCCTATTGGCTGGATGCAATGCCCCCATCTGTCCCAATAGCAACTTAGCCTGCGGGTAACTTTTACCATTAACCTGAAACAAGTGGCAAAGAGAAATTCTGTAAAGATAAAATTCTCTTGCTAACTCCTCTCCCTTGACAGGGGTTTCATTTTACAATGTTTCAAAAGTCTATTTTTCAGATTAAAAAGGAAAAAGAAAAGGACTTTTTCCATTCAGAATAATCTGAGTAATTCAGGAGGTGAAAAAAATGCTGCCATCTAATATTCTAAACTAATCTCATCTTCATTTTGGTAGCTGGAAACAGAATCTCAGAAACTCATCATTTCTGTATCAAAGATAAGGAAAAGATGAAGTCAAATCTAAAATTTCGACTTGTTTTACCTGTCAGTAAGCAATTCTGGTTAAGCTATTACCAATCATCAGCAAAAATGAATAACTGTGTTCCAAGAATCTCTCTGCCAAGACTAGAGAGGCATAATGAAGCCCTCTCACAAAAGTCCTTTCAAGCACTCCAAATATTTGAAAAATACATGGTGAATCTACTTTAAGTTATGGTTACCCTTAGTTATAATAACCTAAGAAAGTCACCTCAGTTTTTGGCTTTTAAAAGGCTCAAATTTGAAGATATTGTCTCATCTCTTGGACAAAGCTCAGCTTGATATAAATGCTAGTGGAATCTCACTCCAATTCTAGACATAGTCACTAATTTGTCAGAAGAAAGTGAACCAACCAATCAGTGAGGTAAAGATTTCTTTACTGCCTGAGTTGATGAGAATGTCCATCTTGGGCAGCAGTTTAGTTTTTTTTTTTAAGAAAAACAAAACAAACAAAAAAAAAACCTCCCAAGTTTTTTCCCCACATTATCTAGATCATATTGCTGGGTGATTCTAGAGAAGACATCCATCCTTTTCTGTGCCTCTTCTTCATCATTTAAGAAGGGGGAGAGGAGGGAAACGGAAAGAAGGGAGAAATTTCTACTCTCTAAATTAATAGGAAACTGATGAGCAGATAGCTACAGCGAGGCATTCCATCTTCAAAGACACAAGACTTAATTACTCTTTGCTACTTAAATAAAATTGTGATTACTCCTAGGAAGATCAGGAAAATCTCTGCCTCAAGATTGGTACAATGAATGTGATCTTTCCACCTAAAGTAAATACACTTCACTGTATCTTTCCAAGCTATATGTAGTCTAGGCCAGATATCCCTACCTGTTCCTTTGGAACTTGCTCTGAAGACTACTTACTTAGCAGCTTCCCCAAGGTATGCATTACAATGGCCTGACCTGCTTATGCAAATTCATTCTATGGTGACTTTCTGAATCTGGGCAGGAAAGAACACACAATTTCTATGTCTATATTTCAGGGAGTCTAGTCTTACTATAAATAATCTCAGGAAAGCGCCTGCTTTCAAAGTGTCAGTAAATGAGGTTAGGCAGAAGACACTGCTCTCCTCATCATTAAGAGTATAGAAAACAACAATAGAAGCAGTTACATAGGTAGATCAGTCATATTAACGGAGATGTCCTTAGCCCAGAGAAGCAGCCAAGCTAATAGTCAAGTGACCTTGGCAATAGTGTCAGATACTTCCACACATCTGCCACTCTAATATAAATGTTACAAATTATTTACTGAACAAAAGGAGACTTTTTTTTTTTTTTTACTATTCTTATATTTCAATTTAAAAACTTCTCTTTCCAAAGGATTTTCTAGATGTCAGTTTAATTTTACTACCATAACCTGCCTGAATTACTAAACAGGAAGGATAGAGACACTTGTCCTAAAACAATGATTATTCTGGCAAAAAAAAAAACCTATGAATCAAATAAGGAAAAAATAATTTAAAAAATTAGAAATTGAGTGTAAACATTATGTAATTCAATTTTTTTTAAATGTCATGTAAATTTAAAATTTCCCCATTTCCAAGACAGTATTTTGCCTTTCCTTACTACCCCTTCTACACTTGGGTTTTTAAAAAAAAAAAAAATGCCTGTCAATGACAAAATTCCAAAAATTAGATTGCATCTCTGGTTATCCTTGCTTGGTTATCAAAGTCTCACTAGAGACCAGACAATAAAGTTTAAGAAGAGCAACTTTTGGGGAAGTCTAGAAAGAAAATTAACTAATACAGAGCTCTACATTTCTGTTTATAAATGTGCTAAAAATTCATTCTAAGTATGCATCTAACCTGTGCATATTACTTAAAAAGACACTAATCTTGTTACTTAGCTCCCAGAAAATATGAAGGTAAATGATACAAGGCCAATAAAAGGCTCTGAAAAACCAAGCTGTTACCTAAGTATAAAAAGGTGCTATACCCAGATTAAAGATAATTCTCACCTGGATAAGCCCAGATGTACTTGAACTGGGTTTACGTTTAAAGGCCACAAGTTTCCCTGCAGGAGAAAGTCCTGCATAAAAAGGCAGACCTTTGCCTCCATGCAATCTCTCCCTCACTGAATCCAGGGCATCTGTCTGCACAGAAGAGATATCATCCATTTTCCCAGGGGATAATGGACCATCAGGAGTCTCTGATCCAGATTTCTCAGCTATATCATCTTGATCTTGACATGATGGCATAGAGATTTTCACACGAGAAGAATAAACAGGAGGGCTCTTCTCACCCCGGCTCTTTCGCTGAGAAGCCAACTCAATGATGAAGCTGCCCACCTTAAGTGATTGTGGCATGTTGCTATTGATGTGCTGGGATAAGATGCTCAAAATCTTATTTCGATCCTCCTCCCAGTTGCAATCTGAGATGATCTCTATCAGTTTGGTGGGACCACCAGGTGACCTCTGATGTACATAGGAGGTAGAAGAGGATTCCCCTTCATTGCAAGAAGACTTCCAGCTCTTTTCTGATAAAGAATTGAAAGATATTTCTGCATCATGGCATTTTCTTTTTTTTTTTAATGGTTGGGGTCTGCCAACAGGGAGCCCCAGAAAGAGGTAAGACGGAGGGAGGAGAGTAAGGCTGGGGTATTTATCCCTGTTCTTTCCCTCTGGGATCTCCTGTGAGTAGGCAAGTCCTTCTCCTAATATCACTGCTCTTCTCCCGACAGCCCATTCCACAGGGTCAGTTCCTTCCTGCTTCTAGTAACTGCTTCCTGTCCTTGCCCCTCAGGCTTAGTGGAATCCCACTATTACAAGCCATGGAGTACTACCACCATCCCTTGTGGTTCCCCTACAATTGCCTATACCTCTGTAAATAGTCCACTTATTAAACCCTCCTTGAATTACCCTAATTGAAGAGTATAAACTGTCCTACTGGTTCCATGACTCATATGATAAACTAGATTAGAGGTATGTTGAATATCATTCGGGTACTTGTGGGATTCCATTTGTATTTTTTTACTAGAGAAATTGTGGGTTTACAGAACAATCATGCATAATCTGCATCACAGCATTTTGTACTGAACTTTGAAAAAAATTTTATTTTCCCTGAGTCCCCAGAAAGGTGCCAGGGGCACAGAAATTCAAGAACTGCTCAGTGTACTATTCCCATGTACTTTCAGTGATAATCTAACATATAGCTTAAAATGCTCATAATTTGGGAGTTTTCCAGAAAGAAGAAATATCCCAGAGGATCAGACTACAATAGTCTTTACCACCCTGTTAACTGGGTTCTCTAATAAAACTGTTATAAAAAGTCGTAACTATTACATAATAAAGTGTGATCTTACAAGCAAACCAAGACCTATAACCAAGGTTAATTTGTTTCATAGCTTAGTATTCTGCTATCCATACATGCAAAGCAAAGATATTGCAAGATGCTCTGTAATGTGTGATGGGTAGAGTGAATACTTAAGAACAGCAAAAGAGATAGGGCTCAGGTTTTTTGTTTTGTTTTTTAAAGTGCACTGTACCTCTAGTTTCTAAGTGCAAATATTTCTGAATTACTTTTTGTGCCTTTAGATATGATTGCTGTTTCTACATTACATACAGATCACTCAACTCACCAATGTATTTATCTTCGTAACAACATGCTAACTACATTCCTATTTCACTGGACACCTAGACGACTTCTACAGCAGGCCTTCCCAACCAATGTGCTGTTAATTACAGATGTGCCAAGATACAGATCCCCTCAGCTCTCAGGGGGGTCATGCTCTCAGGCAGGTTCTCTCCATCCCAGCAGCCTCCTCCACTTACTTCAGTGTGCTACAGAAACACCATTTTCTATGTGTACCATGACATTAAGAGAAAAAAAAAAAAGTAGGGAAGCATTGTTGCTGAAGCATCAGAAGTGTTAAGAAGCAAACCAAAAACAAGCAGGTAACTCCCTGGTCACTACCTGTCATCATAGTAATTCTGGCAGTAGTCTCTACTAGATAAATCTGTTATAATTCCTTCCTTTCTTCCTCTGCATTTCTCCAGTGGTGGTAGCTACTGAATATCTGAGAGAAAATTTCAATAGCTTTTGATGCCAAAATTGCCAGGGTTTGGAAAGAAGGAAAAAAAAAAAAAAAATCACTGACCTCATCCTTAATGTCTCTTGCAATAACATACAGCATCAACACGAATGAATTTTTTTTCATTTTTTTTTGAGAACAGGAGTGTTAGAGAGACCAAATAATGGGAAAAGACTTTTACCTATTGTTTCTGTTTTTATCAGAAGCTTGAAACAGGGTAGTAGACATATTCCGTATTGGTGGTTTGGGTTTCCCCCTATGATTATTATAATCCAGATCTATATAATTACTGTTAAATTATAAAATCAAGTTTTCATTCTGACCTTGTGATTTATCAGAGTCATTCTCCAGGTCACAGGTGACTTGTTTTAAGGGTTGCTGTTCAGAATCGGGTTCCTGAAGAGGGAATAAAAGAAATATTTTCAATTCAATATATATTTAATAGCTATAGAAACTAGAACACAAGAATTAAATCTCCTTTTTAAAGAAGCTTAAATCAGCAGAATGATTTAAAAGTCAACAGCTTTGCATCGGCAAGTATAGCTGCATTATCATCATATTATAAAATCCTGGAAACAAAAGCAGTCTTAGTCTCTACTATCCTTGATAGAGAAGGTGTCTCCAGAAAAGGAATTACACTGGACTTTATAGTAGTGTATTCCAGTAAAGAAGGCAAATGTATAGTACTTAGCAGGACAAGCTTCGTTTAGAAAAAAATTAACCATTATAGAAATATACAAATTCTAATGATTAGATAGAGACAAATGACTTAATTATAACCAGAAATATTTTTTTTGTTTTTCAATTAGTCAGAACAATGATGTTTATAATAAAGGTGTAACTCTAAGGGACAGACCTCTAGAATAGGCATGCAAAGAAATATATAAATTGATATATGCGTCATGTAAGTCTTCTCTGCCCCATAAAAATCACTCTAGATTATTCCAAGTAAAATGCAATTTCTAATACCAGCAACAGGTAACTGTAAGTTAAAGAAAGAATACTCACCTTTGCACTACAATTCTCAGGACTAGAATGACATGAGCTCTGCTGCTGAAATGATGGGGATGGTGGTGGGGATGGCTGTTTCCGTTCCTCTTTTTTGCGTTCATACACTCGAACTCGGGCACAAGTCATCATACTTTCAAAGTACAAGTAGACTGGATCTTTGTCTTCTTCCCGAATCTGTTAAGTTTCATACAACAAAACATTTCATACATTGGGGAGAAAGTCTCCTAAATTCCAAGAGAAAAAGGATGTTTAATCTTTGTTTATATTACAACAAGAATTTTTAAGGCAAACTTTAAAGTTAAATTCTATGAGTACAGGTGCTGAATTTGGCGGCAGTTAGAAAAGATCTGATTTTCTATCAAGAAATTTCATATCACACAGAGCAGTGCTTCTTAAACTATCTGTGGCGAAGAATGCATTCATTAATTATTAGTCCCTCGTAGACTGGTATTTTTGTAAAATACTATAAAAGCCAAAGACAAGTAAAATAAAAGCCCAAATTTTAAGTTAGATTTAAGAGACATGAATTTACTCTACAACTTGCTATAAAATTTTAAAAATATTTTACTCTCAATTTTCTGTATTTATTTCATCACAGACATGTAATAAACAGTTTACAGACCAGCACTAGTACACAGCCTACACCGAGTAGCACTGTACTAGAGGATTTTTCTTCAGTTTAACGGACTGAAAACAATGAAACTGAATTGATAATCAGAATCACCTTGGTTATTAATACAACACAGCATCAGTTCTCATTTTTACCTATCAGTCTTCACATAGTCATATAAACATCAGCTCTTATTTTAAATCTTGAACTTTACTGCTATCATTGCATAGAAAGAAATTTACTTTAAAAAGACAGCTGTTATTTTTACAAGTTTTTCCTTAAAGTTTTTCTAAGTAATGTGCACTACACATCTCAATTACTCCATATTCTACAGTACAAGAATAAGAGTACCTTTAAAAGACTTTTTGCAAGTCATGTCAAAAGCCCACATTTCTATGATCCTCTTGGAGAGGGAGTTGGCTATTTTAAAGAATTACTACTACTCACCTCTACTTTCATGACATTTTTAAAGTGCCAAAAACTAAACTGAGTAAATAAGAAAGAAAACCTTACAGATACATTGCCGGAAAGCAAAATGATTCAGACTATCAACCAAAAATCTGGTTGAAATATAACATCATTACAAATGATTTTTGTAACTTGTAATAAAAGACGAAACTCCAGGCTTACCACGGGATTGGGTTTGGGAGTATATGCCCGCGCAGGTTTAATCCCAGTGAGTAGTTTGCCCTTCATGGTAGTAGACAAAACTTCTGGCTGAGGCATTAACAATGGTTTCATAGGCTCAATGACAGAGGGCGTTGGAATATAAACTGGCTCTGGATCTATTTCCCCTTCTACTTTTACCCATAATGGGTAATGTTGAACAGGCTGTTCAGGCTCTGTTTCACATATAGCTTAACAGAAAAGAAAGATAAAGATTTTAGGTTCCTTAGCAAAAAAATAAGCTTCATCACAAAAAGCAATAACTAATTAAAATAACCAAATAGATGTTCCTTAAAAAACTTTTAGTTATGCTCATGTACTTTAATAATTCATTCACTTATTAACTATTTGTTCAATACCTAGTATAAACCAGCTACTGTGTGAAGTATTAAAGAAAACACAGCTACAAATAAAATAAAGGTCTTGCGTTTAAAGAGTTTATAATCCAGTAGGAGAGAAAAAACTAATAATATCAAGTAATGACAAAATATCATTATAAAACAAATATCAAGTAATGACAAGTGCCATGTAGAAAAATGTAGCAAGGTAAGGGGATGAAGAGTTAACAGGGGATGTTATTATACTTAGCATGATCAAAGAAGGCCTTATTGAAAAGATAACAGTAATTCTATATCATACTTTTCTACTTTATAAATATTTATTGAGTCTTTCTATGTGCCTTTTCTAAGCATTTAATGTTTTAACTAACTTAACTGTGACAACACAGTCCTTGTGGTAGATATTATCATTATTCCCATTATACAGAAGCTGAGGTCAAGCAGAGTCCAACAAGTAAGCAGCAGAATCAGGATCAAATCCAGACAACCTATAGACTAGAGTTAATAGTACAATTATTAAAATATGCTTTCAGTTGTAATAAATATACCACACCAATGCAAGGTGTTAATAATACGTTGGTATATGGGAATCCTGTATTTTACGCACTGGATTGTGTAAACCCACAACTTCTCTAAAACAAAACAAAACAAAAAAAATCCAGACAACCTGGTTCCAGATATCAAGCTATTACTGTTGCCTATTGATGATGAACTGTAATGAGAAGAGTACCTGAGGGAAGTGGGTGTGGCTCAAGTAGTTGGGCACCTACCTACCACATAGGAGGTCCCGGGTCGGTTCCCAGTGCCTCCTAAAGAAGATGAGCAAGACAACAAGCTGACGCAATGGGCTGGCATGGCGAGCTGATGCAACGAGATGACACAACAAGGAGACATAAGGAGGAAACACAACGAGAGACACAACAAGCAGGGAGTAGATGTGGCTCAAACAACTGGATGCCTCCCTCCCACATGGGAGGTCCCAGGCTTGGTTCCCGGTGCCTCCTAAGAAGACGGCGAGCAAATACAGAGAGTACACAACAGACAGACACAGAGAGCAGACAGAGGGCACAAACAACAACGGGTGGGGGGAGATAAATAAATCTTTAAAAAAAAAAGACAACCTGACCTCAGCAAAGGAACAAAAACATTTACATCAAGATAAAAAACAATGAAACCCAAGTGAGATGAAATCAAACTATCAAAGTTTTACACAAAGGAAAACATGCATTGGTTACATAACCAAATTAAATGGAGGATCGAGGTTACAAAGCTATATTTTATAAGCAATCTGTGCATTCTCATAAGTAAGACAGCTACAGAGAAGCAGTTAGTCCTCAGAGAGGATACAGCTGGTTCTAAGGCAAAGATCAAAAATTTCTTGGCTAAAATTGCATGAAATGATTAAGTGACACACTTAATTCAAATACTTAATTCACAATTACTCTTTCATGACAAAGCAGAATCTACCACTATCTGATTTCTTTAGTATATTTGTGTGAACATTAAGATTCTACTAATGAAGAACTACTGTCTAAGGAGCTCCTATGGCTAACATTCTTCAGAGCACAACCACTAAATGCTAAAGAAAGGCTTAAAGATTAAAATGGGGGAAATCCCAAATCTTTAGGCCTAAAGAGTGATAAATGAAACAATTACTTAGCTGCTTAACATACTGTTATCCATTTTTTAATACCTAGCTCACTTATCACATAATTCACAAAGGCTTCTAAGACCCCAGGTATTCATGCATCCAAATGCCTACTTTGCCAGACTTAACAGATATATCAATGAACAAAACTGACAAAACTCCCTGCCCTCACATAGCTTATAAAAGAGGCAATAAGCAAGCCAGATAAGAAAATACGTTAGATAGTGATAAGTGCTTCAAAGAAAAACAAAGCAGGAAAGGGCAACAGTGAGTATGTGTAATGAATATGTGTATTTATTTTGAGGCTGCAGTTTTTAAAAGGGGTGGCTTCACCAAGAATGCAGTATTTATAAAGGCTCTACCACTCATCTGACAAGACCTTTATTGTTCAGAGTTGCTAATTATTTATATAAAATTTTTATTACAAAAAAAAAGGTTAGGACAAATACTATCGTCTTTGACCTCTTTCAATCACTTTTCAAGAATTTTCTAAGACCCCATAAGCTCAGCACTATAAGTAAAGGTCCCTTTCATCTTTTTTCTTTTGAAAATAATAGCTAAAAAATACATAGCACACTTCAGAAGAAAAACTCATAGGCTGTCAAGAAGAACTATTCACTTCTGTTTTAAACTCTCACAGGCAATCAAAGACAACTCTAAAGTTTCAACTCCAGATAAATCGGCAAGTGGTAGTTCACAAAACAGGGGAGTTCATAAAAGGAGCTGATTGGGAAGGGTAAAGTTCAGTTCTATTTAGGATAAATAAAACTGAAAGGACAGCAACATAGTCAAATAAAGTAGGCAGTTAAAAATCAGGGCTGCCATTGGCAGAGAATACAGCAAAAAACATGGGGGGAAAAAAAAAGCCTTGTCCTCACTAGGGCAAGAGCAAGAGACCAAGGGTCCTCAATCCCTCACACTCCATTAGCCTGCTATTGTTCCACTTGACTTCTTTACCCATCCTGGATCCAAGATAGAACCTTCAACGCTCCCCTTAACCTTACACTAGAGGCCATCCTAGTTTTTACCTGAAACCCAGAAAAAAGGAGCTAGCAAAGGCAGGAAAAGACAGAATTAAGGGGAGAAACAGTTGCAATATTCACACTGTTTATCACAGCTGTTTGGTCAACTTGACAATACCCTCTTAGAGAAATGGACTTCATTTTAATTATCTATATCCTCACTCCTCTCATTCCTAGCAGCGTCCATAGTAGTTGCACTATAAATAAATGTTAGATTTAGAAGACTCACAAAACTGCTAGACTAACACTCAGCACACTATATTCTTCTTCCTCCCATTTTTATGTTTACTTTCGTTTATGGTGTCATAAATATTCTGGTACAATCTATATTTACTGATTCCAAGTGAAGACAGTTCTGCTGGTTACTTGGGAGTCAAACTGCTAGATCAAGGGCATGTAAATATTCAACTTCAGTAAATATTGTCAAACTGTTTCCAAAGTGGTTATATCAATTTACACTCCCATCAGCAGTGTACGAGAGTTCCCACTGTTCACCATCTTTATCAATAGTTGATATTACTGGAGGCTTTTAATTATAACCATTCTGACAGTGTCTAGGGGAAATTTTTTTAATTTTTAATTTTTATTTTTTTTAATTTTTACCAGATAAGTTTTTGTGGGTTTATAGAACAATCATGCATGAAATTCAGAATTCCCTTACATCACCCCATCAACACCACCTTGCACTGGTGTAGAACATTTGTTACAACTGATGATAGCACATTTTTATAACTGTACTATTAAAGTCCCTGATTTAACTTAGGGTTCAGTTTGTGTAATGTAGTATACTATGGATATATTTTTTTAAATTTTTATTGTTACTCTGTATACAATCTAACGATTCCCCTTTTAATCAATTCAGATATATATTTCAGTTCTGTTAAGTCCATTCATTATGTTGTACTACCATCACCACCATCTGTTACCTAAATATCTGAATTATTCCAAATAGGAACCCTGTACATTTTAAGCCATAGCTTCCCATTCCCTATCCCTACCCGACCCTGACCCATGGTAAGCTACATTATAAATTCTGACTCTATGAGTTTGCTTATTCTAATTGTTTCAAATCAGTGAGATCATGCAATATTGTTCTATTGTGTCTGGCTTATTCACTTGACATGTCTTCGAGGCTCATCCATGTTGTGGCATGTATAAGAACTCTGTTTCTTTTTATAGCTGAATAATATTCCACTGTATGTATATACCACATTTTCTTTAGCCATTCATCAGTTGATGGGCGCTTGGGTTGCTTCCATCTTTGTGCAATTGTGAATAATGCCATTATGCACACAGGTGCATAAATATATGTTTGAGTTCCTGTTTTCAATTCTTTGGGGTATATACCTAGAAGTGAGATTGCCAGGTTAATTGGTAATTAATTCTATACTTAACTTTCTGAGGAATAATTGAACTGTCTTCCACAGCATCTCCATCATTTTACATTCCCATGAACAATGAACGAGCATTCCTATTTCTCCACATCCTTTCCAACGCTTGTACAATTTTCCTTTTTAAAAAATTCATAGTAGCCATTCTGGTGGGTATACGATGGTATCTCTTTGTGGTTTTAATTTGCATTTCTCTAATGGCTAATGATATTGAGCATCTTTTCGTGTACTATTTGGTCATCTGTACATCTTCTTTGGTGATGTAGGATTAAAAATTTCCATTGCCCGTTTTTAAATAGGGTTGTTTGTCTTTTTGCTGTTGTTTTCCATTTTCTTAACAGTATAAGTTTTAATTCTGATGAATTCAAGTTTATTAAAAGTTTTCATTTACAGTTCATGCTTTTCATGTCTTACTTAAGAACACTTTATGGACACTATGATTTTCTTCTAAAAGTTTTTAATTTTACTTATTTACATTTAAGCTATGACATTTGACTCTTAGATTTTGCGTTAACTTTT
>JAQZBX010039082.1:0-23166 GCA_029593785.1 Cabassous unicinctus
ATGGTAAAAAAAAAAAAAAAAAATCTGACATGAGACATTAATTGACCATGCAGCCAGACTGCCCATTATGAACTGGAATCTTTCAGACCCGCCAAGTCATAAGATCAAGCTTAACCAATAGCAATCCACTGTAAGATGGAAGTGATATATCTGGAATTGGAAAAGAACAGAGCCAGAAAGCACAAATGGCAGTCTATATAGACCTGCAAGTCATCTACCACTGTTATACTTCATTCAGCACACAAAAATGGCCACACAGATGTCCCTTTTAACCAACTAATAAAAAAGGAAAAGGACAAGCCTAGTTCATGCATGGGTTGGCTCTATGTGATAGTTGTTTATATGACAACTTGGCTAGGTTATGGTGTCCAGTTGTTTTGTCATACAAGCACTGGCCTGACTGTTACTGTGAGGATATTTTGTGGATTTAAATCATCAGTAACTTGATTGCATCTATGACTGATTATATTTACCATCAGCTAATGAGATTGCTTTCAACAGTGGGAGAAGTCTCATCCAATCAGTTGAAGGCCTTAAGAGGAGAAGTGATGATTTCATAAGTCAGAAAGAAGAATTTCCATCTCTACTTCAAGACAGCCAGCTTTTCAACAAAAACTTTCATCTGAGTTCCCAGCTTGTAGCTTGTCCTATGTAATTTGGACTTGCCCATCCCCATGGTTGCATGAGCCAATTTCTGTAATAAATCTTATAATATATGTCTCCTATTGATTCTTGGTTCTTTTTTCCTGGAGAACCCTGACAAATACTCTCTTATTGGATTTTATGCTGAAAATGCGCTGCTGCTGCCCCACTCAGGGGTGGTCCATTTAGGGATGTCCCTGAGAAATAGCAATGAGGGGAAATCCTCCCAGTAATCAGAGCTTCATACAATCACAGCTATTTTTCCACTTTTTTGGGAAAAAAATGGTTAGAGGTTAAAAATACAATGGGACTTATGAGAAGTAACCTATTGTTTGACTGGTTGGTTGGGGGCTTGGAAGGTGAAAGATTGAAAATCAGGTAAAATGAGGTCTGGGGAAATGGCACATGCATGGACCTATATGTCTGAAAATGTTGATATTTCATGATAATGCCCAGTAGAAAGCATTCACCAAGGAAAAGTTAATAAACAGTCAGGTAGACAAAATAACTCAGCCAGTTGATGTCATCTAGCCTCTGTTATCAGCCACACCAGTGCTGGCTTAATGGATGAATGAATGGACTAGTCATTATGGAGGGATTGAAGTTATGCATGGGCTTAATGGCATTGGTCCTCATTCACCAAGGATGATCTAGCTACTGCCACTTCTACCTGCATAACCTTCCAACAACAGAGACCAAGGCTGAGCCTCTGATATAGCACCATCCTCAAGGAGACCAACAGTTATATGGTGGCAAGTTGATTACCTTTACCAAGTTGGTTACACTGGACCCATTCTATCCTAGAAACAACAGTGATTCAACTAGACTGGAAAAGACACATATTCTAGCATAAATTTTCCTTTCCTTCATGCAGAGCCTCAGCTAGCATATCCATTAGAATGTTACAAAACATTTGAACTACCCACACTGTATACTATATGACATAGCTTCAAGTCAAGAAAAGATGTTGCAGCAGTAAGAACATGCCCATGTTTCCACTGTGCATCTTACATACCACACACCTGGAAGTGCTGGTCTGAAAGATGATTGCATTGACTTTTGAAAGTAGAGCTGAGGTGCCAGCCAGCAGATGATACTCTATAAGAATGAGGTGCCATCTTTTAGGCTGCAATATATACCCTAAGTAAAAGAACATTATATGGTGCTGAGTTCCCAGTGGATCCTGGATGGTCCTACTTAGCATCACCAAATTTAAAGGTGCTTTTCATTCATTGACAGATAATATTTGGGGCCTGCTTTGAGGGAGAAATGGAAAGTCTTCAAAATAATGTCTCCAACACTTTCTACACAGCCTGAAATTTCACCATTAGAGATTAATTTGATTTAAGGCAGGAGTAATAGAACCTCTGTCCCACTGGCTTTAGGGGAAGGAAAAAATAAATGAAAGGCAATGAAAAATAAAATGCAACTTAATTTAAGTGCATGTATATATGTGTGTTTAAGATCATGAAATGCACTGAATTGTTACAAGGCTCCAGCTATTAGACTTTCCCAGTTAATCAGGGCATCAGAGGGTTATCCCCTTGGAGGTAGTAGATGAATAGCATACATAATATCATTCAATTCTTGAAACAATACTGTAACATAGGAAGGTATTGCTATTATTAGTCTGCTTTATAGGCAAGCAAATCAAAACTCAAGTTCACAAATGCACTGATAGTAAATGATAGAATTTGACTATCAACTATGGTCTCCTGATTGCAAATAACGTGAAAAGTTTTAGTAAGCTCTCCTTTTGGTGTTGTCCGCCTAAGTGTTAGTGCTTCCTAAATGTGACTTAAACATGCCTTTCCTAGGTGATCTCATCTAGGCCCAGGGCTTTAAGGATCACCCATAGGCTGATGACTCCTGAATTTCAATCTCCAACTCCAGCCTTTCATTTAAATTCCAGCCTTGTATATCCAACTACCTACTCTCTCTCTCCATTTGGATATTTAATACACATATTAAATGTAACAGTCTAAACCAAACTCTTAATTCTTTACTCCTCTCAGCAAGTAATTTGATCTTCTCTAGTCTTAGTAAACAGCACTTCTATGCTTCCGGTGGCTCAGGTCAAAACCTTGAGGTCATCTTTGACTCTCTTCTTTTTCTCACACCCTCATTCGCTTCATCAGCAAATCTTGGTAGCTCTGAATTCAAAATATACTGAGAATCCTGCTACTCCTCATTTTTACTGTTACCATCCTGCCCCAAGTCACCATCTTCTCTTACCTAGATTCTTAAAACAGCCTCCCTAACTGGTCTCCTTACTTGTCATTTTATCCCCATTACAATTTATTCTCTGCATAGTATCTGGTGTAATCTTTCTAAAACTCAAGACGGATCACATTACAATTCTGGTTAATATCTCCAAAGGATTACTTTATAACTCAAAATAAAAATCTGAGTCCTTTTTATGGCCTGTCAATTCTCTTCCTCATTTACTCTACTCCAGTGCTATGGGTCTCCTTGGTACTGCTCCAAAACCCACTGCAGGGCCTTTGCACATGTTGCTCCCTCTTCTTATAGTGCCTTCTCTTAGAAATCTGCTTGATTTGTTTCCCACTTCCTTCAAATAGCTTAAATGTCATTTTTTCATAGAGGGCTTTCCACCTCACCCCTTATAAATAGCATCCCCTTGAAACATCATAATACTCTATTGCCTTATACTATTTTATTTTCTCTGCATCTATCCCTTTCTTACATATTAAGTGTTTATTTATTGTCTGTATCTCCTCACTAGACAATGGAAACTTGGAATACTTTGTTTACTGTAGTGCCTAGAACATGCCTGGGATGTGGTTGGCATTCAAAAAATATTTCTTGAGTGAATGAAAGGTAGAAAGATGTCTAGCTGTGAGAGTCAGAAAAACAATCCACATTCTCCTGTTTGAGCACTTCACTGAGTGCTTTTGTGTTGAATAAATCCTTCTCTATATCAAATTTGGCAGGGAATTCTCTGCTTTTTTCTTTTTTGAATGGTATTGTGATGTCGTTTCTCCCATGACCATTCATTGAATGGATGTTTCTATGGTTACGGTGTTATTTCTAGTCAGAATCCTGTTGAGGAGAAATCTGAATTTGGTATCCCAGTAAGTCAAGATTCCATTGACATACTGTTAAAATACAGATGGATTTTCACAAATCAGCTTCTTATCTCACTCAGCAAATTAGTTGGAGCAGTGGCTTGGAAGACAGGTTTAGGTTTCAAATCCAGAGTTCTGAAAAATGGGATTATAGGAAATAGACAATATGAGTTACTAATATGTTTCCCCAGTAGTGAGGCCCCAGTGAAATCAATCCAATTTTACTTTGCTTTCCACCATGGGGACTTTTTTGGTCTAGTCATCATTATGCCCTCATCTTTATACCCAGTCAGGCTGTGGATACCTTAGGCTGCTTATACTTTCTAGTCTATTCTGTGGGTAGGAATAAAAGTACCAACACACATACCTCTAGAGCCTAATTTGTAAGTTCACCCCAGAAAACAAATGAAGTATGGCTAATGTTTGCATTCAATTTGTACACAGGGATCTAGAGGTGTTAGTACATCACAGAGGAGCTAAACATACAACTTAGATACATGGCTTAGCTCCTTACTCTCAATTTCTGCATGCATAGCAAGTATAAAGAACAACTGAGAATACAGAAAATTTTGTTTCTGTTTTAGTCTCATTTTCCTTTTTAATGCCTACTCCTGTCTCCTGACAACTCTTCTTCCCACCCATCTCCAATCTGGCTCCTATTGCTCATCTGCCCAGGGGTGAACCATATACAGTCTTATTCTTCCTGAATCATGAAATGGGGAATCATTTCTGTAGCTATACAGATATCTTCACATAATCTTTAGAATAAGGAACATTGTGGAATGGAAATTAACTTGCATATGTATGACCCAAATAAAACAGGACTGATTCATGTTCATTTCCAACTTTATAAGGACACTCTAAGTCAGTGTCAACTTAATTATTGAAAAGCAATTTAGAGATTTTTGTTGAAATCTCTTCAAAATATGGCATGAGAAATTACATTTTTAAGGCACGGAGCAACACTTCCTCACTTTGTGCCTTGTTGGTGTTCTCCTTGCAAGTTTTCTCTCCATAGGATAATCTAACCCTGCCTGCTTAAGCTTGTCCCCTTACCAACTTTTTTTTAAATTTTTCAGAACTTACAATGTTTCTCTGAGTACGTATTTTCGTAGAAAGAGCTAAGGTCTCATCCAACAAGCATTTACTGAGCATATACTATGTACCATATACTCTGACAAAAATGAAAACTTGTCCCTGCCTTTAAGAAGATCAACATATAATGTGTGTACCCTGGAGCAAGGTAGGGAGATATGATATAATCACAATACCACCAGGAAAAATGTGATAAATTTTGTGAATCAAATACATGCGTAAATTCATAAAGGAGTTCCAGTCTTTCTAAATAACTTAGTTCCTCATTTTCTTGGTGAATAGCCACATTGATTCTCTATCATTAAAGTTTTTCCTCCACTATCCCTTCCAAACTGAAAAGAATCCAAGGCACCACTCCAACCTGAGTTTTAAGATCCTCCTTTTTGCAGAAGTATTTTATGGCTAAATTGCTCAGTCTGTCTGACATAGGTCATTAGCTTTTTTACTAAGATTTATGCCTTTTTTTGAACCTGTCTTTACACTAAGTAGCTCTTTCACAAATAATAAATAAAAAATGGTGATGGCTGCCTGAGTCTTTCTGATACACTCACTGGCTTCTAAAACATATCTTTCATTTCTTCTTCTTGGGAATATGGCAAATACTTCTTAGAGTAATTGAGAAAGTTAGTTTGGCAGTTCTAATAAACACTTTAAAAAGGCTGAGTGAGAGTAGATAGAATTGATCATTAGGTGAAGTGATTTCCTGGGACTGTAGAAGTTGAGTATAAAGAAATATGGGACCTTATCTGGGCCAAAGAAAGGTTCAGCAGTTTGGATTCTTATTTAATCAATTATAAATGAAAGGGAAATTTTGCTTAATAAAATGTATTGAGACATACACATTTGGCTCTGGGGCATAACCCTTCTAAAACGTAACTTGGGTGATCCAAAACTTCTTAAAAAATGAAACCAACAAAATAATCAAATAAAATTAATAAGAAAATTAAATAATCATGATAGCTTTAAAAACAACTGCATTTGCAATTTCTCTCAGCCAAAACAGTCCCAGACTCCCCAGTCCTTGATAGGATCTCTTCATTGTAACGCCCTGAGGTAGAACTGAGAATGCTGTAAGCTTCAGGGCAAAGAACCACATGTGGCTTGGAAACTCTGGAGGAACCACACCAAGGTTCTATGGGGCAGGCAGGATACTGAGTGGAGAACCCTAAACCCCCTCCCTGCTGATCACTTTCCTCCCGACTTCTTGTTGGCCTCAAAGTTCCGATCATTTTGGAGTCTTCACTCTTGCCTCACTCTTTCCATATAAGGTTAGCCATGGTTATTAAAATACTAATATGTAGGTAGAAAGCCAAATGTTTAGCTACTAGATGAAAATTTTAAGTTATTAGGAAAAAATTAGACAAATGCCTAGTTGCTTTTAAATTGCTCTTTGGCATCGAAGTATTTAATTTTTTCACTGAATTTATCAGTTTTATTAATTTAGCCTCCTTCTAATTAAACACTATTTATACTGGGGCTTATCTTTCTTTCTTTCTTTCTTTTTTTTATTTTGTATAGTGGATATTTGACTGTACTTATAATCTAAACTCTGTAGACTTAAAAAGTCTTATACTCATATATATATGACCAAATATATGTAGAGACTGACTTTTTAAAAAATCTCATGTTTCCTAAATTAGATCATCAGATAACATTCAGATTTAATGTAATCCAATGCTAATATGATGGTTAAAAAGCCATAACCCCATTATTCATATTTTTAATTTCTGTATAGTAATTTATATATAGAGTGATCTATATAAAGAACATAGTTTTTAGATGTAGAGACCTTCAGTAATGATGTCACAGTACTTTGTGCATATCTGTGTGATGAGAAGCTATATGAACTGTTGCTAGGTCCATTTTGTTATATAACATTCAAGCTTGATGCAAGAGAACACACTGAAGACCTGTGTATTCCTGAGTGTTGTTCATTTTCCACTGTGATGCCACCAGCTGTATGGAACCCTCATGAGTCACAGGCTATACTGGAAAGAGCAAATGTCTGGAAGAGCAGTTCTCCATACAGTGAAGTGTACTCCAAGCTTGTGACTGTTGATACTTTGACATATTCTGTGTCACTCAGCTAGAATACAACGGGCTGGTAAATCTCATGTCACAAAGGTTGTTTTGGGAATGCTTTGATGTTCTCCATGTGCATTTATGGATAATCAAAGAATCTCATTGGAATAGTGCTTCTGTTTCAAGATGAAAAGAAAAACATGACAACCTTTAGGCTAAGAAGAACCACTAGGTACCACTGAGAAGTATTCAGCTAATAGTTGCCATGTCAATAGAAATGCCTATCAGAGAAATGAAATGGCTAAAGGCTTTATACTAGTGGCTGCATATGGAATATCAGCCCCAAACAAGAAACACTTTTCTCTGTTCAGTTACACAGCTGTATAATCTGTGTTGGTGACATTTGATTTAATTCACTTTGTTTGAATTTGACCCAGCTCATTGTAATCTTAGTAACAGTGGTCATTGACAGTGTTAAAAAAAAAAAAAAATAGCTATGACGGCAGGTGAGACATAGAGAGATTGAGAGGTGGTGAGTTTTGTTTATTTCTTTATTGTTTATTCTTATTATTGGAATAATGAAAGTGCTCTGGGAATGATTGGTGTGATGAATGCACAAACATGTGACTACACTGAATAACATTGATTGTATTCTTTGGATGGATTTATACTTTTTTATTATATATCAATGAAATTGAAAAAATATCAAAACAAAAAACTTTACAGGGAAAATTGGGCATGCATCAAAAAGATGCTTCATTAAAACCATCTCTACTGCTTAGATCTAATACTTGTCAAGTAAAAAAAAAAAACTTTTGAACTGGTTTTTGTATGCCTTTTTATTTATTCCTTATTGCCTGCTAAATTTTACCCTCTTTATTCTATTGCCTAGCCAAAAGCCAAAAGAGAACCAAATGTAATCTGGATCAAAATTTAATATTACATTAAATATATACAGTTTGTTACTTCCCAGAGACCTGTAATATTGTTACAGTATCCTTAATAAAGCCTGCAGCTTACCCAGTCATTTAGTGCTGCACCCACTGACACTCCCTGCCCAGCCCTGTCATCCCCACGGCCTTGGGGCTTTCTAAGGATTCCCAGGAAACCTGAGACATAATTAAATCTTCTAATAAACTCCTAGAAAGTTTGTAGGGTTTATTCGGGTTTATTCAGCAAACATTTATTGAGCACAAGGCACAGGGCATACAGCACTGAACAGAGCATAAACATCCCTGGCGTCCTGGGGCATTCATGCTAGTGGGAATTTAAATGAAACCTGACTCCACGCACCCCCCAGAACTGACTGGAATCTGCAGAAGCATGCAAAGTTCTTCCCCAAAATTCAATGATCTGCAAAACAGCTGATTCAAATTCCAATTCAGATCCTAATATCTGGGAGTTGTGAAAACTCTGCAAAGGGCCAGAGATTTGGCATCAGTTCTTGCAATGGGCCTGTAAGATTAGGCAACACAACATAGTCTCCTACTCTCACTACTACTCAAGTTGTTTTAGTTACGTGCACCCTGTGGGGTAATAGGGACAATGGTTTATCAAAAATAAAAAGACAACAAAAAGCAAAATCAAGATCAAGGCAAGCCTCATTAAATATATCTCTCATTGCAATTCTAGATGCAGTACAAGAGTATTTTACAGACTTGGTCCTTATATTCTAGGATTTTAGGGATTACTTTTGCCAAGAGTACAGCCTGACTCTCCTGCAGGTTGTGAGACTTAGGAAACTATAAAAAGATTTGGGTATGAAAGACAGTTACTTACATAACTACCACGTACAATCTTTGTCCCTATACAGATTAACCGGCCTGTGGTTGGCCATTGGCTATAGGCTTTTGGTACATGATGTCCTTTCCAGATGTTTTGCAGAATAACGTCAAGTCAGGCATCTGTCTTGACTTCCTTCTGCAAGTGTTTCTTGGTTGGATTCATAGAACATATTCATTACTTATGCTGTTACAAGGAGTCTCTTTTCTTTACTTTTATGCTTAATTTTAATCTGCAAAGCAGACTATCAACAGATTTGAGATTTGACGTTTTTAAACAAACCAATTTTATTGATACATGTTAATAAAGCATATAATTCATCCAAAGTGTGCAATCAATTTTATTTGGTATAATCACCTATATGTGTGTTCATCACTTCAATAATTATTAGAACATTTTCATTATTTCAATAATAATAATAATAATAGTAAAGGACGAACAAACAAGAAAATTCTTCACTCTTCAATCTCTCTATGCTTCCCTTACTCTACATAGCTACTGTTTCTGGCTATTCTATCCAAAGTGTATAATCAATGGCTTTTAGTATAATCACAATGTTGTACATTAATCATGAGATTTGATTTTAAAGCGTTGTTTTGAATTTTTAAAATAAATTCCTTGAGTTATTTAAAAAGTTGAAGCAAAAGTTGTTTATTATTCTGAATTTCTGAAGTCTATTAAAATACTCATCTTTATTAAAATTTGAGATTTTGTATTTTGAGAGAGATTTAGAAAAAGCTTGAGAAAAAAAATTGTAAAGCAATTTTTAAAAACATTTTTATTAGAGAATTGTGAACTTAACAAAACAATCAAGCACATGTGTGGAATTCCCATATAACACCCTTCCAACAAAACACTGCATTGTTGTGGAACATTTATCACAGATTATGAGATAATATCATCAGACTATTACCACAAATTATGGTGTATAGCGTACATTTGGCATATTTTTCCCATACCCCCCTATAATTAACACAGTACATCTTTGGCATTGATGCAAGAATATTACAGTATTGCTGTTAACTATAGTCCATAGATTACATTGACTATATTTTTCCCATGCTTCACATTCTTATCACCTTGCAATAGTGATGTACATTTGTTCATAGAAAGACATTCTTGTATTTGTACTATTAAACACAATTCTCATCCACCTCTGGGTTCACTATATTATTCAGTCCCTAGATTCTTCTCTAGCTTTCTTTCAATTGACATTTACAAAACTAGACTACCCTTTTCAGCCACAATCCCATTTATAAACAAGCTGCATTAGTTCTACTCACTATAATGTGTTACCACCAACTCTGTCTATTTCCACACTTTTACCGTAAAGTTCATTAAAACTTCTACATACATTAAGCATCAATACCCCTTCTCAGCCCTCCTCTTATCTCCTAATAACATATACTCTAGGTTTTAACTCCATGCATTTATTTTTCATATTTAGTTCATATTAGTGAGACCATGCAATATTTGGCCTTTTGTGTCTGACTTATTTCACTTAAGGTAATGTCTTCAAGGTTCATCTATGTTACCATGTTTCATTTCTTCTTACAGTGGCATAGTATTGCATCATATGTATATATCGCATTTTGTTTATCCAGTCATTGGCTGATGGGCACTTGAGTTTATCCATTTATTGGTTGATGGGCACTTGGGTTGTTTCTATCTTTTAGCAATTGTGAATAATGCCACTATGAACATCAGTGTGCAAATGTCTGTTTGTGTCACAGTTTTCAGTTCTTCTGAATATATTCCTAAAAGAGGAATTGCTGGATCATATGGCAATTCTATATTTAGCTTCCTGAGGAAAGGCCAAACTATCTTCCATAGAGGCTGCACCATTTTACATTCCCACCAATAGTGAAGGAGTGTTCCTATTTCGCCACATCCTCTCCACTTATTGTTTTCTGGGTTTTTTTGTTTTGTTTTGTTTAATAATGGCCATTCTATGTGATGTGAGATGATATCTCCTCATTTTGATTTGCATTTCCTTAATAGCGAGCGAGTGATGTTGAACATATTTTTCATGTGCTTTTTGGCCACTTGTATTTTTTCTTTGGAGAAATGTCTATTTAAATCCTTTGCCCATTTTTTAAACTGGATTGCTTGCTTTTTTATTGTTGAGTTGTATGATCACTTTATATAGAATGGAAATCAAACCCTTATGGGTTATGTGGTTTCCAAATATTTTCTCCTGTTGAGTGGTCTGCCTTTTCACCTTCTTGGCAAAGTCCTTTGAATCACAAAAGTGTTTAAGTTCGAGGAGGTTCCATTTATCCATGTTTTCTTTCATTGCTTATCTTTTCAGTGTAACGACTAAGAATCTATCACAAACCACCAGGTCTTGAAGATGTTTCCTTACATTTTCTTTTAGGGTCTTTATGATGCTGGCTTTTATATTTAGGTCTTTGATCCATTTTGAGTTAATTTTTGTATAAAGTGTGTGAGGTAGGGGTTGTCTTTCTTTCTTTTGGATATGGATATACAGGTTTTTTGTTGTTGTTGTTGAATAGACTGTTCTGCCTCAGCTAGGTGGGTTTGACAGCCTTGTCAAAAGTCACTTGACCATAGATGTAAGTTTCTGTTTCTGAACCATCAGTTCAGTTCCATTGGTCTATGTGTCTATCTTTATGCCAGTACCATGCTGTTTTTACCACTGTAGCTAGGTAATATGATTAAAGTCTGGAAGTGAGAGTTCTCCAACTTCACATTTTCATTTTAAGATGCTTCTGGCTATTTGGGGCCCATTATTCTTCCAAATAAATTTGATAATTGTGTTTTCCATTACTTTGAAAAATGCTGGTGGAATTTTTACTGGGATTGCATTGAATCTGTATATCAATTTGGGTAGAACTGACATCTTAATGATATTTAGTCTTCCAATCCATGAGCATGGAATGTTGTTTTTCCATTTATTTAGATCTTTTTAAATTTCTTTAAGCAATTCATTGTAGTTTTCTGAATACAGCTGCTTTACATCCTTGGTTAAGTTTATTCCTAAATATTTGATTATTTTAGTTGCTATTGTAAATGGATTTTTTTCCTGACTTTCTCCTCAGATTGCACATTACTAGTTTATAGAAACACTACTGATTTTTGTGTATTAATCTTGTGTCATGCCACTGCTGAAATCGTTTATTAGCTCTAGCAGCCTTGTAGAGTTTTGGGGACTTTCTAGGTATAGGATCACATCTATTCAGCAAAAGTTTTACTTCTTCCTTTCCAATTTGGATGCCTTTTATTTCTTTTCCTTGCTTGATTGCTGTAGCTAGAAGTTCTAGCATTATATTGAACAATAGTGGTGACAGTGGGCATCCATGTCTTATTCCCTATCTCAACAGGAGAGATTTCATTCTTTCACCATTGAGTACAATGTTAGCTATGAGTTTTTCATATATGCACTTTATCATGTTGAGAAAGTTTTCTTCAATTCCTGTCTTTTGTAGTATTTTTATCAAGAAAGGATGCTGTATTTTATCACATGCCTTTTCTGCATCAATCGATGCGATCATGTGATTTTTCTTCTTTGATTTATTAATGTGTTGTATTACACCAATTGATTTTCTTGTGTTGAACCACCTTTGCATGCCTGGTATAAAACCCACTTGATCATGATGAATAGTTTTGTACGTGTTATTAATGTGCTGTTGGATTCGATTAGCAAGTATTTTGTTGAGGATTTTTGCATCCATATTTATTAGGGAAATCGGTCTGTAATTTTCTTTTTTTGTAATAACTTTATCTGGCTTTGGTATTAGGGTGATATTGGCTTCATAGAATGAGTTTGGTAGTGTTCTGTCTTGTTCAATTTTTAGTATTAAATCTTCTTTGAATACTTGATAGAACTCATCTGGGAAACCATCTGGTTCTGGGCTTTTAATTTTGGGGAGTTGTTTGGTGACTATTTGAATCTCTTTGCTCGTGATTGGTTTGTTGAAATCTTTTATTTCTTCTAGGGTCAGTGTAGATTGTTCATATGTTCCTAGGAATCTGTCTATATGTTCCTAGGAATCTGTTTATTTCATCTACCTTGTCTAGTTTGTTGGCATGCAGTTGTTCATAGTATCCTCTTATGATCTCTTTTATTTCTGTGGGGTCAGTAGTAATATCCCCATTTTCATTTTTTATTTTATTTATTTGCATCTTCTCTCTTTTTTCTTTTCCAGTCTAGCTAAAGGCTTGTAGATTTTGTTAATCTTTTTTGTTGTTGCTGCTGTTCTCAATTTTCTTTATTTCTGCTCTGATCTTTGTTATTTTATTCATTCTGCTTGCTTTGAAATTAGTTTGCTGTTTCTTTTCTGGTTCCTCCAGCTGTGTAGTTAGGTTATTGATTGAGCTCTTTCTTCTTTTTCAATGTAAGCATTGAGGGCTATAAATTTCCCTCTCAGCACTGCATTGCATCCTATAGGTTCTCATATGTTGTATTCTCTTTTTCATTCATCTCATTTATTGATTTCTCTTACAATTTCTTCTTTGAACCACTGATTATTTAAGAGTGTATTATTTTATCTCCACACATTTGTGAATTTTCCCTTTTTCTGCCTGTTGTTGATTTCCAGTGTTATTCCATTATAACCTGAGAAATTGCTTTGTATAATTTTGATCTTGTTGAATTTATTAAGAAATGCTTTGTGACCCAACATTTGGTCTATCTTGGAGAAAGAAACATGAGCACCTAAGAAGAATGTATATCCTGTTGTTTTGGGGTGCAATGTTCTGTATATGTCTAGTAGGTTTAGTTCATTTATTATATTATTCAAGCTCTCCCTTTCTTTATTGATCCTCTGCCCAGATGTTCTATCCAGTGCTGAGAGTGGTGTATTGAAGTCTCCAACTATTATTGTAGAGACATCTATTTCTCCTTTCAGTTTTTCCAGTGTTTGTCTCATGTAATTTGGGGCATTCTGGTTAGGTGCATATACATTTATGACTGTTATTTCTTCCAGGTGCATTGCCTCTTTTATTAATATATAATATCCTTCCTTGTCTCTAATAACAGTTTTACTTTTAAAGTTTATTTCTTCTGATGTAAGTATAGCTACTCCAGCTTTTTTTGTTTGTTTGTTTGTTTTGTTTTATTTTTTATTTTTATTTTTTTTTGTTACTGCATGTGTGGAATATCTTTTTCCAACCTTTCACATTCAGTCTATTGGTATCCTTGTGTCTAAGGTGAATCTTTTGTAAACAGCATATAAATGGCTCATATAATCTTATCCATTCCACCAGTCTCAGTGTTTTGATTGGGGAGTTTCATCCATTAACATTTAATGTTATTATTGAAAAGACAGCTCTTACTTCACCCATTTTGACCTTTGGATTTTATCTGTTATCTTTTATTTTTACACTTTTAGTTACTTTTACTGATATAATCTTCATTTCTAGACTCTCTTCCAAGCCTCTCTCTCCTGTCTTTTATTTTTAGGCTGTAGCACTCCTTTTAATATTTCCTGCAAAGCCAGTCTTTTGGTTACAAACTCTCTCAGTTTCTGTTTATCTGTGAATATTTTAAACTTGCCCTCATTTTTGAAAGGCAGTCTTGCTGGATATAAGATTCTTGGCTGGCAGATTTTCTCTTGTAGTATCAAATATATCCTACAACTACCTTTTTGTGAGAAATAGGCATTTATTCTTATTGGGTATCCCTTGCATGTGTTGCATCACTTTTCTCTTGCTGCTCTCAGAATTCTCTCTATCTTTGCCATTTGCCATTCTGATTAATGTGTGTCTTAGAGTAGGTCTATTTGGATTTATTCAGATGGGAGTATGCTGTGCTTCTTGGACATGGATCTCCATGTCCTTCAATAGGGTTGGGAAATTTTCTAACATTATTTCTTCAGATATTCCATTTGCCCCTTTCTCCTTCTCTTCTCCTTCTGGGACACCCATGACACATATGTTTGCACATCTCTTGCTATCATTTAGTTCGCTGAGTCCTCGTTCAATTCTTTCCATTCGTTTCTTCATCTGTTCTTTTGTATGTTTGCTTTCGGAGGCTATTTCTTCAAGCTTACCAATCTATTCTTCTGACTCCTCAAATCTGCTATTATATGATTCCAGTGTATTTTTTATTTCATTTATTATGCCCTTCATTCCCATAAGATCTGCTATTTTTCTATGTATGCTTTCAAATTCTTTGTTGTGCTTATTCAATGTCTTCTTAATATCCTAAATCTCTTTAGCCACCTCATTGAATTTATTAACAAAATTTGTTTGAATATCTATGATTAGTTGTCTCAATTCCTTTATGTCATCTGGAGGCTTATCTTGTTCCTTTGACTGGGCCATATCTTCTTTTTTCTTGGTATGGATTGTAATTTTTTTGTTAGTGGCTTGGCATTTTGTTTAATACATCTGTTTATTCTGGGCACAGTTTCTCTCTTTAGTTTAGAACTTTCTTGCCCTTTCTTCCTTGCTGGTTCTGTAGTAGGAGCTGATGATGTAGTTGGTACCCTACATTGCGTGCATTGCCCCAGGAACTGATGAAGTTTTTCCCAATTTTCTCCTCTGCCAATGGTAGGGACAATGTTGCAGCCATGTTTAGTAATCCAAGCCATTCAGGCCAAGGCCATCTGTAGTTTCCCAGAGAGACTGATGAAGATTCACACTCCTTCCTCCCCTGCTTGCAGTGGGAATGGAGCTGCAGTTGTAGGCAGCAAACTAAGCTGTGAGGATAAAAACTGACTACAGTTGCCCACATAGATTGACATAGCACTAGCCACCCTCCTCCCCTGCCAAGGGTGGGGATAGATCCTTTGCAGTATACAACAATCTAATCCATGTGGGCTGAAAGCACCTATAGTTACCCTGAGAAACTGAGGGAGTACTGTCCCTTCTGCCCTTTAAGGAATGAGGATGGAACCACAGGTATCCAATAAACAAGTCTGTGCAGGCCAAAAGTACCTGCAGTTGGGGGATGGGAGTAGAGTCACAGGCACCCAACAGTCCAGTTCAGGCAGGAGAAACATTGTCCCCCTCTTGTCCTATCAGAGTGGGGTGGAGCCTCAGGCACTCAGTGAACCAGTCCGTGTGGGCTGAAAGTGCCTGCAGTTGCCCAGAGGCAGAAGAAACACAGCTCCCCTCCTATCCTACTGGGGGCAGGGATGAGCTACAAGGTGTCCAAGTATCCAGTGTGGGCAGGCTGAAAATGTCTGCAGTTGCCCAGAGAGGCTGAAGAAACACCAGCCCCATCCTATACTATAGGGGAGCTAATGATGGAATTGAAGGCACTTAACAAACCAGTCAGTGCAGGCTGAAAGCACTCTAAAGCAATTTTGATATAGGAATGACAATAGCAAGATGGCTTCAATGGATGAAAATCTGAAAACAGCTGACCAATCTGTATGAGCTTCTATAAAGATTCAGGGGTAGAAGCAGCCACTACTCATGTAGCCCCTGAAATGTTGAGGAATCTATGAAAGCCATATAAATACATGGTATTTGGCAAGAACATTTTTGATAAACCAGAGATGTGGGTGTACTGGGAAGAATTTTGTAAACATTATTTGAGAGTGCCTAGGTTTTAAATTTATGGTCCTTTATCCAAAATCTTGAGATTTGCATGATATAAAGAAATTTAAATCCCGGATGAGCTGCCCTTTACCACTTCTAAGTATAAACCCTGCCTGCTCTTAAGGTCAAGAGCACCACATGCACTGTTGCCGTTGACAAGTGGTTGAAGCCTTCTGTTAGAAGAGTCTTTCCTTATTGATCTGGCCACATGTTACATAAGAGCTACTTTAAGTCACTTTTTGCTCTTACTTTCCTCTATCCTCTATTAATTTCTCCTCCTTGGAGGCTGAGAGCACTGACATTATTTCTGTTGGTGCAAAGAGATTATCTATAATGACCTTCTATAGACCAAGAAAGCTATGTGCCTGTGGTCAACCCAATTATATCACAGGCCAGATAGGGTAACCTTATATTGGTACTGGTGAATGGGCCAGGAAGCAAAATGATAAATCCTTGTGATAAATCTTGATTGTTGAACAAGAGGAAAAATGTCCCCTAACCCCACCCCAATTTTCTTTTTCATTAGCCTCCTGATACTATCTCCTGAATAACATCGAAAGTAAGCAGCCTATAAATATTGCACAAGTTTCCAATACTAAAGGCTGATAAAGTTTATTATACTTATAAAATAAATAGAAGGAAATGCTTTCAGGTTCCTATTTATAGGCCTCTGGGGAGATTCCAGGTTTAATTTATTGCTTCAATTTAAAAAATGCAGTATCCTTTCACAATACCCTCTTTTCTCGATCTGGTATTTTATGTCTCACAACACATATGTGATCAAATGCTCAGGCAAGGTCAAGTCTTTTGTTACATACTCATTTTTGTTGCATCTCTTTAATTACCATTTCAAAGATAATTCTCTCATAAATTTCTATTTTTCTCTATTTTTTTCCTATTCTCCTCTCACTCCTTTAGTTAACATAAGATCCCTTTTAATTTTTTCTTTTCTTTTATTGTGTCTATGCTTCCTCTTAATCCATGTTTGTATTCTGGAACTGTCACCTACATAGACATTCTCCCATACATTTACAAGATTAAAGTAGAGCTGACACTCTGCAAGTAAAAATGGAAAACATTCATTTTCAGTAATGCTAACCCACAGTTTGTCATTGCTTTATAAGGAGCAAATGTCTCCTGAGTGTTTGATGAAAAGAATCTGAATTTCAAGTGCTCAAAATGGGGGGATAGCTGGGATAAATGCTCCTCTTATTGATTATCCAGTTTGTAGATTCTGGAAACCTGATCTTTCCCTGGGCATAAAAATGGCAAAGACTGTGGGGATTATCTAGTGTGATATTTCCTTTCATTCACACTACTCATGGTTCAATTATTTTTGAGGTGCTGCATTTTGAAAACAAGTTTGGGCTTGAATTAGCACCTTATATTTTTGGAATCAAATGTGCACTTAACCTTTCCTTAATTAATTGCACTTCACTCCACACAATATCCTGCAAGGCAGATACAGCAGCAACATCTTAGTTTCAGGGTGAGATGGGAGAAAATAATGTTGTGTTCATTCATTTATCATAAATACCACCTGAAAAGGAGGCCATCCAAGAATGCTGGCTGAAGCCTTTAGATGTGCAAAGCTTTGCCAAGTGAAGCTTATAAAATGTAGGTGTGTCATCACCAATGACTTTTATAAGAAGTTTATACTCATATGTGGAAGGGCATAGTGAAAAGCAGTGAATACTGCTTTAGAGCATTAATGAAGTTCTGTGCTGATTATTATTTTAAAATAATACCTGACATTATTGGAGGTTTACTATTTGCCAAAAATTGAGATGTATTCAATATATATTTTCTCATTTAAATTTTATTAGAAAATAATGGGAAATTTATGGTCTCTATTTACAGAAGAGAGAAAGGGGTTCAAATAAGTTAAGTAACTCACTCAAAGTGCATAGGTAGTAGATGGCAGAGCAAGGGTTAAGAACTCAGGTCTGGGGAAATGGATGTGGCTCAAGCGATTGGGCTCCCATCTACCATTTGATGGTCCAGGGTTTGATTCCTGGGGCCTCCTGGTGAAAGGCAAGCTGGCCCATGCGGAGAGCTGGCCCACGCAGAGTGCTGGCCAGTGCAGGAGAGCTGGTGAAGCAAGATGATGCAACAAAAAGAAATACAGAGGAGAGACAATAAGCAGCAGACCAGGGAGCTGAGGTGGCACAAAAAGATTGAGCCTCTCTCTCCCACTCTGGAAGGTCGCAGGATCGGTTCCTGGTGCTGCCAGGAAAGAGAAGACAGACAGACACAGAAGAACACACAGAGAGCAGACAGCAAGTGCAAAACAACAGGGGGGTGGAGATAAATAAATAAAATAAATCTTTAAAAAGAAAAAAGAATTCAGCTCTGTCTCACTCCAAACTTATGCTTTAACAAAATGTCATTTCAAAGTCCTGTTTGAGTTATTATATAGTCACTTATGTGATAACTGTTTTTAAAGATAATATGTAAACATTTGGAAATTGTTTGCCTTTTTTATTTTTTGTTTGTTTGTTTGTTTTTTTTTTGAGTAAGAGGAATCTGGGTAATACCTTGCTACACTGATGTTTCATTAAAAAGACATTATATGCTCATTACAGTGTATAGATAATACAAACAAAAGAAAAATTAATAATCAAACACACTACATATTGACTTTATAATAATCTGCAAAATTCAATTTGATTTCCAAAACTTAAGAAACATTTTTTCTCTATAAGTTTGGAGGAAAAAGAAAGCCCTTTAATCCACCATAAAATATAAGTCATTTACTTAGTCTAATCCAGAGTGTAACTCTATGTTCAATAATGTTCTTATAGATGTCCAAATTTTGAGTTGAAAATAAAAATCTTTATTGATCTGTTTGTATTAGACAGTAATGATCAGCAGTATAAATACTGTAATTCTTGATAAATGACCAAACTTCTAAATTAGGCACTCAAAGTTTTATACAGTCAGGTAAAAGTCCATTTCTGTTTATTCTTACTATATAGGACTCTTCTTCAGCCAAACTGGTCCTGGGGTATAAGAATTCTCATATACCCCACATTCAATTTCTCCTATTACTAACATCTTACATTAGTATAATATATTTGTCAAAATTAAGGAACCAGCATTAATAAAATATTATTAACTAAAGTCTATATTTTATGCATGTTTCCTTAGTTTTTACCTGATGTTCTTTTTTCTTCCAGGATCCCACCCATGGTGCCACATTAAATTTAGTTTTCATGTTTCCTTATGCTCCTCTTGACTATTACAGTATCTCAGACTTTCCTTGTTTTGATAACCTTGACAATTTAGAGGAATACTGATCAGGTTTTTATAGGATGCCACACTATTGGAATTTGCCTGATTTTTTTTTTCATGGTTAGACTGATGGGATTTGGGGAGGAAAACCACAGAGGTAAAGTGATATTTTCATCACATCATTTCAAGGATACAAAGTATCTACATGATTTATCACTGTTGGTATTGACTTTTATTACGTGGCTGAGGTAGTGCTTGTTTGTATAAAGGGTAGTTGTATCTTATGTAGTTTCTCTTTTATTCTTTCTTTTCATACTGTGTTCTTTGGAAGCAAGTCACTATACAGAGCCCACACTTAGAAGTGGAGATTTATGATCCCCCTTCTTGAGAGCAGAGTATCTATATACATTATTAAGAATTCTTCTGCAAAGGAGATTTGTCTCTTCCCATTTATTTATTTAATAAATTTATTTACATCAGTATGGACTCATGTGTATTTATTTTTTAATTTGGGTTATAGTTCACTGGGACCTCCCGTGTGGGAGGTGGGTGCTCAACTGCTTGAGCCACATTCGCTTCCCAAACATGGGTTTTGAAAATATTTTCTCTCAGTGTGTGTCTTGTCTTTTCATTTTCTTAACTGTGTCTCCTTTTTTCCTTTTTTAAAAGTTTTTATTGAAGTTTATCATTCATACATGAACATCCATAAACAATAAGTGTATAGTATAAGTTGTGAACTTACAAAACAAACATGCATATTGCATATCATCATACAGGGCTCCCATACATTACTCCACCACCAACACCTTGAATTGTTGTGAAACAGTTGTTACAAATAATGAAAAAGCATTGTCAAAACATTTCTACTAACTGTAGCCAATATCTTACATTTGGCATATTTTTCACCCACCCCACCTGGTTAATGACACCCTGTAATAGTATTATATACTTGTTATAGTTCATGAGAGAATGTTCTCATATTTGTTTGTTAATCACAGTCCATCTTACACCACAGGATTCCCTGTGTTATACAGCTCGTGTTTTGTACAATCTATTCAATGTGTACACTCAGTGGTTGTCATTTTCATCATAGAGTTGTGCTGTCATCACCTCAGTCAATTTTAGAATGTTCTCATTACTCCAAAAAGAAAAATCCCATACCCCCTTATACCCCCCAATGTTGTCCTTTAGAATTGATATAATATCTTCTTTGCCATTCCATTGATGCAAAAATATTACAATATTACTGTTAATTATAATCCATAAATTACATTAGCTGTAATTTTCCCATGTATCAACAAATACTTAACACTTTGTAAAGGAAGAACATTCTTATCCTTATACTATTAGCCACAATCTTCATCCACCACCAAAATCACTATGTTACAGAGTCCCTACATTATTCTCTAGCTTCCTTTCAATTGAAATATTACAGCCACAGATTACCCCTTTCAGAGGCAACCTTATTTATAAAACAGCAGTGTTAGTTATACTCACTATAATGTATTGCCATCAACTCTATTCATTTCCACACATTTACAATAAACCTTATTAAAAATTCTATATACCTTAAGCATCAGCTCCCATTTTAAACCCACATTCAATTTCCTGGTAACCTATACTCTAGAATTTTCCTCCATGAGTTAACTCATTGTTTCAGTTCATATTAAGGAGACCATACAATAGTCATCCTTTTGTATCTAACTTATTTCACTTAACATACGTTGTCATATGCATCCCAATTTCATTTCTTCTTACAGCTGAATAGTATTCCATTGTATGTATATACCACGTTTTGTTTATCCTCTTATTGGTTGTTGGACATTTGGGTTGTTTCCATATTTTAGCAATTATGAATGATGCTGCTATGAACATAGGTATGCAAATGTCAGTTCATGTCCTTGCTTTCAGTTCTTCTGAATATATTCCTAGAAATGGGATTGCTGGATCATACTACAGTTCTATATTTAGTTTCTTGAAGAACCGCCAAACTGTCTTCCACAAAGGCTGCATTATTCTACAGTCTCCTTTTCCTGTTCTTCCCTAGATGGTGCACTGTGCTCTTCTGTTCTCCAGAGCACCCAAACAGTTGATCCTGACAGATCCTGACTATTAGTTGTCCTGTGGGACAAGCTGATTGATAGAGCTTCCTACTCTCTTGCTGTCTTGGGTCTTCTTGGTCTTTTATTTAAAAGCTATTTCAAATTTTTTGAAAAATAGAAAAAGGCAGTTCAACAAGTTATGGAAACATTACTCCTAAAAAGTTCTTTCCAGGCACTTTTATGTCATCTAATTCCAACTACTAACTCAGTTCTTCCTTTAATATTCAGAAAGATGGGGCAGATGTGGCTCAAATGGTTGGGCATCTGTCTCCCATATGGAGGGACCTGGGTTCAATCACTGGGACCTCCTGGTAAAATTTTAAATATATATATATATATATTCAGAAAGATACACAGATGAACGTACATTAGCTAAATGGCATAGTCAAGGTCTCCTTATTAATGAAAAAATGAAGAAGAGAAAAAACACTTAATTGTATTTATATCTCACAAAACCAAACCCTATATTCTTTTTTTTTAGCTTTAGCATTAACATGGTACCAATTTTGCTTTCACTACAAAAACATTACAATGGTGTTGTTAAATATAGTCTATAAATTACATTAGTTATAATTTCCCCCATATCACCACATTCTTAACACCCTGTAGTAGAACATATGGTATTTATATTATTAACCACAATCCTCATCTACTGCCAAAATCATTCTTATAAATTCCCAATATTATCCTCCAGCTGTCCTCCAACAAACATTAATCTTCCTAGAGTACTCATTTCAGCCACAATCACATCCATATATCAACAGTGTTTGTTACTTTCATTATACTGTAATGTGTTACCATCAAGTCAACCGTTACCACATACTTACATTTGACCTTTTTAGACATTCTACATACATCCAACATCTTCTCCCTTTTCTCATCCCACATTCCATCTCCCACCAATCCACACTTCATAGTCCAACTCCATAAGTGTATTTAGTTCATATTAGTGAGACCAGACAATATTCACTCTTTTGTGTCTGGTTAATTTCACTCAACATAATATCCTCAAGGTTCCTCCATGTTGTCATGTGCTTCCCCAATCGATTTCTTCTTACAAATGAATAATATTCCATCATATTAATATACTACATATTGTTTATGCATTCATCGGTTGATGGACATTTAGGTGGTTTCCATCTTTTGGCAATTGTGAATAATGCCACTATGAACATCAGTGTGCATACATCTGTTCTTCTGACTATACTCCTATTAGTGGGTGTATTAGCCAACTACTAATGGTGCTGATGCAAAATACCAGAAATCTGTTGGCTTTTATAAAGGATATTTATTTGGGATAGAAGCTTACAGTTACCAGGCCATAAAGCGTAAGTTACTTCCCTCACCAAAGTCTGTTGCCAAGTTTTGGAGCAAGATGACTGCTGACGTTCAGCCTTCCTCTTCCTCTTAAGGCCATGGTTCCAGCTTCTTCCAATATCAGCTGTAGGCTGGGATAAGTCTCGTCTCTCTCCCAGGGCTCAACCTGGCTCAACTGCTCTTTTGTCTCCACAAGGTCAGCTGTAGACTATCAGGCTCTCTAGGCTTTGTCTCTTTCCCTGGGCCTTGATTCTCTCCAGGCTCAGCTGCTCTCCTCTCTCCACAAGGTCAGCTGTAAACTCTCAGGTGAATGGCTCCTCTCTCTTCTTTCCTCATGCATCTGCTTCTACTGTGTGTTTACTTCCCAGGTT
>JAQZBX010039083.1:0-23098 GCA_029593785.1 Cabassous unicinctus
AAAATTTCATCTCTAGGGCTTCCTATTGGCCCCTGAACCTCACTCGAACCCTTGACCCCCTCCCACCGAGTGTCATTCCCCCGCCTAGGAAGGTACCGTGTAAATTCATAGTCCCCCTTCCCGGGGCAGGCTGAGTCTATTCTCAGAACCCCCTCCGTTGGGAGAACTTCTCAATAAATTTCCTGCCTGCAATCGTCAGTCTCCGCATCCCAGTGAGTTCTTCTCCAATAGTAACCAATGAAATTTACATTATCCATTTAACAGAGGACAGATCTACATTTCCTTCTTTAGCTTAATTTCATTAAACATGAACTTACAACTTCATCATTTTAAAGATTTAATACATATAATGTTAATTTATTTACTTGGTATTCTATGAATCAGGGAGATAATACCCAAGCTAAAAAAAAATGTGAAATCATTAGTTTATGCAAGGCATGTTCTTTTCCTTCCTTTACAGGAGGCTTAAAACCTCTTTTCTTTAAAAAAAATTCTAAAACTGTGAATAATCTTAAAAGCATACTGACTGCTAGGTTTTGTAATATATTATAATTGTAAATTTGTTTTACTTATAATTTAGAAAATATCTTTCCATAGCTTTCAAGGACTTTTCCTTTGCTTAGTGAAATTTGGTAATAGAATTATTAACCACCCTTATTGTAAGGTTGTTAAAAGGTTTACATTGGGGAATTACAGGACAAACTATGGTTCTTAATTCCCCAGCCTAGAAGATAGTTTTAATCTGCCACTCCCAGCCCTCCCTCAGAGCTCTTGCAAAGAGAAGGCCCTGGGGACAGGGTAGGTCAAAGAGCTCAGGAAAATCTCTTTCCCTTCCCTGAGAGTTCCCATATTCAGATTTCTACATGACCTTTCCATCCTGCTTAGCCTAATTTGGGCTCCAGGAATAGTCATTCACATATATAACTGCATATTTAATTTTTAACAATTTGAATAGAGCTCTTTTAAGAACTTTCATTTGTTAATTTGATATTTCCATCCTGATGTATGAAGATATACACTGAGAAAGTAGGCAGACACAAATAGAGAGTTAGACACAGATACACAACTTACTGAAGTTACTTAAAACTTTCGTTCTTTTACAAAATAAGTTTAACTGTAAATTAACATTTAAAAGATTTCTTTGAAGGCTGTTTCTAATTAATCTAATTTGCACTGTGACCATACAGTTTTGCATAAGAATTTCGTTCCTTTTAATTATTGGCTTATAACCAAAATGTCTCCAGTGCTTTAAAATACAGTTTATAACATTTTCCTTTACGTCAGAGCTTTGCTTATTTCCCATTTTGGCTTTGGCACACCTTTGATGAGCAGGACTAATTTCGGTATATACTCACTGAGGTCATCGAAGCCTCAGGGAAACTGGTTTCTCTCATGAATTGCTGCTTTTAGGAATTCTAACACTAGAGGTGGGAGGCCTGCCTTCCCAGTCCTCAGAGATAACAGCACTCCAGAGGCCACTGGACTGGAAGAGTGGATGTTCAACCCCGAGGGCTGAGAATTCCACCAGGCAGCAGTTTCGCCCACCCTTGGAGTCACGAGAAAAAGTGGGGTTATTGGCACCAGTGGAAGATAGGGGTGTCTTAAGTTTGCTTTCCCCTGAGCCATTAGGGGGCAGAAGTTGTCATGAAATAACCATAAACAAAGGCAAACTCAGCTTATAGTTACCATCACAATAGCTGAGGTCTAAGGGCTAGGTGAAGTTATTGCAAAATAACCATAAACAAAGGTAAATTTAGTTTAAGATTACCATACAATAGCTGAAGTCTAGGCTACATCCACCCAGTTATAATAATTTCAGTTACTATCCTGCTGTTTTAGAATATAAAGACATCTATATAATGATATTATCTCTTAGTTACAGTTTCTAGTAAATTTCCACTTTAAAAACAATTTGAGCAATTCCGTTAATTAAGCAACTAAAACAATGTTATTGGTAACAACTTCGCTAAGTTTTTCTGCTTTCCCTGCGGTTGAATTAATTCCACTTGTGATTTCTTTTATACGTCAGATTCAACTGCAAGATAGTATTGACATTTAAAGCCTTATTTTTAGGCTGCCTTTCACTGTTATCAGTTTGTAACAGGCGAACCCCAAATCTGATTTACGCGTTCCTAGGCACGAGCAGACTAAGTTAAAGCAAGCACAGGTCAGAACAGAAGAGAGAATTTCATACACTTAGCTTAGCTTTAGGGAAAGACTTGACTTTAGAATCACCTGGATGCAAAGCTCTCAGTTACTCCCTTCATGCAGGACCCTCCAGGAAAATCCCTGGGCAGCTGCTAAGTAGGGAGCTAAGGGGTCCAGGGAAGCCCTGCCCATGAGGAGACACGAATTGGGCTGCATCCCATTAGTTACCTCCCAACAAGGTGTAAAACCCTGCAAGCCTTTTTTGCTGGAAGGATTGGAGTGTTACAGGGAAATAGGCAGGGAGCTGGGAAAGCCAGGAACCTTTTAACCGTAATTGATGGCACATGAGGAGGTTCCTTATGCCACAGGGGAGAGGTTTAGTACCTTCGATAACACAGCCCTTGGGTGTATGTGCTTGTAAGCTGCCCCTTCCTAACTGCTTGTGGGAGTCAGCAGGCTGATTGTGTGAGTTAGCAGGCCATTGCCTCAGTTTCTGTGTGTGTGGCTTATTAGGTTTTCTGTCCCTATTCTATTCTGCCTCATATCTGCGAGAATTCTAGAATTCTGTAAGTCCACATAGTCTTCCAGTTATCTGAGGTACCTCTGTGTGCACCAACTAGTATTCCACCTTGGACCCATGGTGGCCTCACCTTTCCCACAGTGAGTTCCCACATACCCAGATTGCACTAGAGGGAAACCGATACAGCAGGGCTGGTTGTGGAATGCTTAGGTTAAGTTCTCTTTTCTTCAGAACTTTTTCCATGTTGTGCCATCATAGTCCCTATTTAATGTTCCTAGAAAGAAGGAGACAAACATGATTTTTTTTCCCTCCTTGATATTTATAACTGGATATCTATAGAATTGTTTTTTAACTTTGGAGTTCAGCAAATTCATCGGTACTATATAGTTCTTGTTTTCTGTTTTTTTTTTTAGGAAAGGTTATGTCCTCTTTATCTGTAGTTTCAAATCTTTATTTCAGGATTCTTCTCTGCCTTTGAATATTTTTATTCCATCTTTTCTCTGTTCACTTTTTAAATTATAGGCACATTGGATTTCCTATGCCTTCTACATCTATTAACTTCTTTATATTTTCTTCATAGTTGTGTTAATATCTTTTTTCTTCTTACCTTGTTTTATGCCATTTTCCTGAGCCCCTCTATTATGGCAGTGGCTATGTTTCAGCTGTGTCTATTTTATATTTATGCTTTTAATGTTGCTTTCAATTGTGCTTTTCTTTGCCATTTCATTCCTGGAGCTCTGCCATTTCATTGTTTTTATCTCCTTCTGTATAGTTTTATAATCACCACCTTTTAAAAATCCTGTTTCTTTTTTAAAAAAAAATTTATTGAAGTATAACATTCATACATGAACATACCTAAACAATAAGTGTATAGTGAAAGTTGTGAACTTTCAAAACAAACGTGCATAACATCATACAGCGCTCCCATACATCACCCCACCACCAAAACTTGCATTGTTGTGAAACATTTGTTAGAAATTATGAAAGAATATCATCAAAATATTACTACAGTACTAACTATAGTCCATACCTTACATTTGCTGTATTTTTCCCCCAACCCACCCTATTATTTTTTTAAAATTTATTTACTTTTATCCATTTTTACCCCCCCACCCCGTTTTTGCTGTTTTTTGTGTCCATTCGCTGCGCAACTCTCTGTGTCCATTTCCTGCCCTCTCTTCTCATCTTTCTCCTCCTGCATTCAATGGGATTCGATCCTCGGAACTTCCGATGTGGGAGAGAGGTGTCCTACCACCTGTGCCACCTTAGTTCCCAGTTTTTTGGCATGTCTTATCTTGGCTCTCCCTTGTGTCACTCTCCTGTTATGTCATCATCTTGCTGTGTGGCTTGGTGGGGCCTGGCGGCGCACCTGCGGGCCTGGAGTCACACCCATGCACGGGGCCTGGTGGCCCGCACGCCTTCTGTATTTTTCTTTTTTATTTTTACCAGGAGGTCCCAGAGATAGAATCCAGGTCCCTCCATATGGGAGACGGATGCCCAACCATTTGAGCCACATCTGCCCCCCTGCTATATCTCTTAAGGTTGACCAAAGATACCTAGAGTTACAGTCCTTTCCCATACAGGAGGGTCATATAATAAATCAGGCTCGGTTTATCACCAGCATTCTAAAAACCAGACCTAGGGAGAAAAACTAGGTCTGGGGACACATGCATGGTTTCTAATATAGAGAATGTTTAGCCTACCCTGGTTATAGCAAAATCAGGACAGCGAGAATATTCGCACCTTTTTTTTTTTTTTTAGCTCTTTCTATAGCTATCTGTGATATTTTTGTGTCTATTGAGATTTGTCTGAATCCCTTCCTTTCCTTTTTTACTGGGTAGTTCTTCTGTTCTTAGTCTAATCTTCTCTTCTCTTCTTCCATTCCTATGGGATTTTAGTTTTTGTTTTGTTACTTTTGTTTGCTTTAGTTATGTAGATTTTATCAATAGTTCTCAAGTTGGTGCCTTTCTGATAATTACTTACCCTTGAATTGTGCCACTATTTTCAGAAGAATTTTACAGGATGGTGTGAAGGAAGGAAATTAAGATGGAACATTCCACAGTTTTTGTTTGAACCTTCTTGTCTCAAACTCCTTCTCACTCAATCTGTTTTTATGTTTGTGTATTTACAGTTTAGTTATTTATATTACCCTCAGGCACCTCACTTCAGTTCTTGTCATTCAAAAAGCTGATGTGGTTTTCAACAAACTCACAGAGTGTAAGTATCATAATTGGGAGACTGTGGCCTCTTGTCCACCCATCACCCTGTACCCTCTGACTGCCTTTATCAACTAGGAAGAGCAGCTGATCAGATCTGCAGGGATATGACCTGCTTTCTTTTATGGCCTGCTTCTGCCCCCAGAAACCATTGTTTCAAACAAAATGACTTTTCCACGGGCCTCTGGAGCACTGGCTCTGGTGCTTGGTGCAGCCTGCTTCCTGCTTGAGTTCTGATGAGGCCTGTGTCTGCTCCCAGTCATCCGAGCCCAGATTCCACAGCAGTGGTCAGCTGAGCTGCAGAGTTGAAAAGCATTGCCATTTCCAATTACAGGGGATTTTTTCCCCTTAATAATCTTTATTTTTCTTTTTTATGTGTGGTTTCTGAAAGAATGGAGTGAAATGCAACCACCTTTCCATCTAGATGGTATGTCTTTAAAGGTCAAATGAAATGAGAAGAAAGCCATGTATGGCTAATAGAAAATATGCTATGAAATCAACACCACCAAAGTAGTGGTTATTTGTTACCGTTTCGAGTTGGCTCTGTAACTCTTTGGAACCCTTCTCAGATAGAAAAGTGGATTGGAAGCCACTTTACAAACATAAGACAGTATTTAAATATAAGGTGGTAATATTCGCTATAGAATAGAATTTCTATAAACACGGTCATCCTGAGAAACTTACTTTTAAAAGGAAAATTTGTTAGTTTCTTTAAGCAGGGGACGGTATCAGCAATTATGGTAAGAGATAAGGACTTGTTGCTTTAAAATATTATATAGTAAGCCTGAATAACAGAGGATCACCTAATAAGTACTAAGTCAGGTCCTCTCACTTTCTGGATGAATGCTTTGAACATGTTGCAGAATAATGTTTTGTGTGACAGAATAATTCTGTTACCTCCCCCTCCTTTGGTTTACGAAGGGATGGCAAATATATAGTACTTATGTTACTGGATAGCTCCGGGTTCTGGGTTTCTGGGTTCTTGGCTTATGTCCCACAAAAGAATGTAAGGACATGCCATACCTGTCCTTAGTTTTCTTATTAAAAAATAAGAAAATGAGAAGTACCCGGTCTGAGGCATGGACCATGGGCGTGCTGCAGAATGCGAAGGGTGTGTGGGACCCCAGGTCAGGGCTTTTTAAAAATTTTCCTCCTCCCCTTCATAATGTTAGGGCAGGGCCCCAGCTGTTTGCTGTTCTGATTGGTTGCTCCACCTGTCATTTCTCAGGGGGCCAATGGTGAGGCCTTTTGAGGGCACGGAGCTTTCTTTTGACCCCAAACGGGATTGTCATTCCCAATGAAATTCTCATGGCCAGGATCTCACAGGATCCCTTAGGAGGTTTCTGGGCAGGGTCTCATGGCCGTGGTGTTTGTTGGCCATGCTGCCTGTCGGCCATGTTGCCTGTCGGGTCTTCAGCTGGGACTCAGGACTTCCCTTTCCCTATATTAAGCTGCCTCACTTATGAAGCCTCTATCCTCTTTCTGAGTCATGACTTAGTACCAATTAATCATGGTATCTTTTACACGGAGATCATGTGTGGTCTCAGAATCTTTCCCAACACAAAACAAAGTGTCTACAATGAATCCATTTCAGTTGGTATGACAATCACAATTTGCTTGCCAGCCTGGTCTGATGTACCACTGGGCTTCTTGACTTGATGATGTTCCCAGCATGGTGATGCACAGGCAGAAACATAAAATTAGATGAAGAGGGCGAGATTTCCTAATTGTCAGAAAAGCTCTATTTACTCTTTCCCCTCCCCCTGCTGTTTGGATGGGGTGAGTGACAGTTCAAGCATTTGTGGTTGCCTACTCCAGGTAAGCATTGTTGAGAACTGGGGTAAGGAGATGAATAACTTTTAGGCTTTTTGTTCAAGGAATTAGTCAATTGGTCAACAAATGTTTACTGAACACTTGCTCTGGCACTGGGTAACAAATAAAACATCATGGGGAAAAAATAAACCATTCCCTGACTTTGCCCTCATGGACCAAAGAGCTTAGAAGGAAGTTAAAAGCATAGAATGGCTCACTAGTTACACGTACATAAGGTGCTTCAAGGTAGTAGACCAGGGCAGGGCAATAAGCCTTTGACAGGGCCTCTGAGCCTGCTCGTCCTGTGCGGAGGGATTTGCTATCTAGTAATCATAGTAACCATAAGCGAGCAAACAACTCAGTATGATGCTCACAATAAAAGCGTTATGTGGATGGAACAGAAGTAGCGACAAAGCCACAGTGACTCATTCTGTCTTGTAGAGTCAGGAAAGCACAGATAAGAGAATACCTGAGGGAGGTTTCAGTGTATGAATAGGATGTCAGTGGGCAGATCTGGAGAGGGAAGGGCTTTCTAAAGAGAGAAAATAGCTGGAGTTCAAAAGCTAAGGGAAGCCACTGCCTGTTATTTGCAGAGAACTGTAAGTGGTTTTAAATGGCAAATGATAGGCAGGGTTAAGATAATAAAAGTTCCTGTATGACATATAAAGAAGCTTAAACTTTAGTTTGCACTGGGTGAGCCTGATGTTGATAAGTTCCCTCTTACTACAGAAAGTTCACCTGGTGGCAATAGTGAGGATGGATTGATGAGGGGAATGAAGCCTGGAAATAGGGAACAGGAAGTTCCTATACCATGTGCGCGAGCTAATGAGGAATATTATAGTGACAAATCTGAAATGCCAGATTCTACATACCTAATCCACTTTACACTTTTTGGTCCCCACATTCCTTTTTTTCTCACAGACAGTGGAGAAGAAAAAGAGAGAACACATTTAAGAAAGATTGAGGAGGTAAAATTCTCAAGGCTTGTTAATTGCCAGTTTGCAGTTGAAGATGAGAAAACTGCGATATGACATATAGAGGATGAAAAGGAAAGGGGCCAGGGAGGTAGGAAAGTAACCTAGAGGGGCAGAAGAGGATTCTTCATAGGGTGGGAAGATTGGCTCCCAGGCAAAGGGGAGGGGGGAGGTTGATGGAGGAGAGAGATGGGAGCTGATAGGGACAGAGGTGAAGTGAGGGAGCTGGCCACCGTCTTAGTCTGGCTCTTACTAGAATCAATACCAAGCAAAAGTGGCTTCTTTTCTCGATGCATCTTTCAAGCCAATTCCTAAGACCCTGGGGTGTCAAAGAGAGAAAAAGGTTATTAGGTTATACAGCTAAAGACGCTTAGTCTCCTTAGATGGCCCAAAAACTGCCTCCCTGATCTGCAGAAATTCTGATATTTTATAAAGTCAGGGTGCTAATGAATAATTGGGGTGGAGCTGGACACAGATTCCTTAATAAACATTAAGGGGTTGAACAAGCTGGGGGTGGACCCCAAACCAAGGGGAATTACAAAGTTACAATCATTTTCAGAGATCAAGGTTCTGAGATAGGAAAGTACAGAGTAGAGGTCAAAACCTAATATCTAAGGTTTTCCATATAGATATTAAACAGAGGCCTGTGAAGTGGTTACCATCCCAATAGACACAAGGGTGAGGTCAATCTGGAATTACCATCCCAAAAGTAAGTATACACAGGGGTGAGGTTAAGTCTAGAGTAACCACAAACAGGGGTGGGACCACTCTCCCCAGCTTCAGTAATTTCAAGTATTAGCCTTTTGCTATTTTATAATATAAAAGCATCTACATAATGATTTAGTAATCATAATTGTTCATTCTTAACCCTCGGTTACAGAAGCATGCTATGAGATAAGAAGACAGGTCCAAGTCGTTTATTTGGAAAGTGTAGGAAACACCCCAAGGGCAGTCAAAAGTCTAAAAGAAAGGGAAGACATTCAACAAAGGACAAAAGCCAGCTACTAATGTGTAGACACCGTAAAATGCATGCCCCAGAGCTTTCTCATCTAAGCGGGGGAGGAGGCTGTGACTTTTATACTCCAACTATCGCCCGTCATCACTTGAGGGCCACTCTTCAGGAATTTTAATTCCCTGGCATTCCCAGCCACCATTGCAGCTTCTGTTTCAGTGAAATGGTCTCAGGTAAAGAGAGATTTTGAATACTGAGCAGTTGGGAGTCAGACCAGATTAAGTTGTAAGGTCTGGGGAATTATGCTGAGCACCAGCAGCTTCTCCTACCTTTAGGAAGAGTGACTCCTCAGCTGAGGGAATGGAGATGTGGGGTTGAATCAAGTCTCCATTACCTTTCATGGAATGGGTATGTACATGCAAAATTTAGTTCATATGTTTGTCAGATAGAGTCATATTTAAAGGTCAAAAAATGAATCTAAATCTATGGGTAAAAAACTCATTTTTCTACTCTTACATGTGTAATTGATAATATAGTCTAACTGATGCTTCACTCCATTTCAATAGAAGTAGCTGGTTCTTTTTGATTTTTCATAATTGATCTTGCAAGAACACCTGGAAATGGACTTTGTGAAAATCAAGTTTGTGTGACTAAGTAGATAGACATTCAAAAGCATTAATGAGTTAGTCTAGATATTTCAGTAATTACAGTAAATTGCAAAACACCACACTATGCCTGTCCTTAAGATAAGTCACACTGTTACTGGATTTTGTCTAGGTTCTTGACTATGCTGCAGAAATGAATTTCAAGAGCATGTCCAATTGATTAGGCCAGTAATTTATTAAGGTAGGGAGGGAAGAGAAATGGGAGAAAATAGCAGATCATAGGTACCAGGTAGAGAGGAAGGGGCTGAAGAGTAATAAAGAGGACCGACTTACAGACTACAATTTCCCATTATAGATTATAAATGCCCAGGTTTTACTTGTGTGTTGATCCATGCAGCGGGGACACAGCGAGAGCAGGGCACAGAAGGCAAGAGACAGAGAGAGGATCGCCCTTTGCGCTTGCTTTTTAAACCGTTAATTATTCCGCCCCTTTGCTAATGGCATGGGAGGAGTCCCAGGTGTTTGTTGTTTTGATTGATTACCCCACCCATCAATCCCCCGGGAGGGCCCAATGATAATGTCCCTGGAGAATATCCGGGGCTTTTCCTGGCTTCTGGAAATCTCATTCTGAATAGGATTCTTGCGAGGGTCTTCCAGTAGCCATCTTGTGGGTGTCAGGGTCCACGTGGACTTCTTGCCAGGTTCCAGATCCGTCTATTGATTCCCTATCTTACTAGCCTGCTTCAATACTATAATTGGGCTCTCTTCTTTTTTTTTTAAAGATTTATTTATTTATTTATTTATCCCCCCCTTGCTGCTTGTGTTTTACTGTGTCCATTCGCTGTGTGTTTCTTCCGTGTCTGCTTATCTCCCCCTTGCTGTGAGGTCCTGCTGCATCAGCCCACCGCACTGCGCGGGCTGGCCTGCTCTCACAAGGAGGCCCCGGGAAGCGAACCTGGGGCCTCCCGCATGGTAACTGGGGGCTCTATTGATTGAGCCACACCCGCTTCCCTGGGCTCTCTTCTTGAGGAGATTTATAGGCATTGATCTCAAATTCATCATATTTGGAGTTGTCTGGTGGGAAAGACTTGAGTGGTGGTTTAGACTGTGGCGATATAAGTGTCTTCTGGTCTTTCTTCTGGACCGCCTTCTCTGAGATTTAGATCAAACAAAGTGATTTTTCAGCTGTGCAATGACTCAAATCACATTATTTTCCTTTTAATGTGTAAATCTAGTTGCTTTTCCAGAAATTCTGGAAAATTTTAAATCACTTTTTTTTTTTTGCCATTGTTTATGCAACAGTGCCTACTGGCCAGCCTGCCCCCTCCCTGAGCACTCTTTCTGGGACCCTCTTTTCAAGGCATCTTCTCCTGGCCTTCCCATCTCCCCTACAAATATTCATTTGAGAACTTTTATGTGAAGTGTACTGTTCTAGATGTGAGGTTTCATTACATAAGATAGTTAACCTATCATGGTGTTTGTAAGCATATATATATATTTTTTTCCCCAGCAGGTCTTTTGGGTTTTGATTTGGTCACTGACAGAGAGTCATGTGAATAGTTTGTAAAAAGGTTTCTATTTAGAAATCATCAACTCTTCTGATTTGTTGTCATTTATAGAAGATGTGTGAGTGATGGGTCTTGTGGCACTTCATGCCAGCATGTTTATGGAGATCAGAAGCCATCCTAAGGCCTGAAAACAAAGTCATTTAGAAGATGTGGACATTTTCTCCGAGAAATAAACAGTATAACCAAGAGACAGACATTTAAGCAAACAAATAATTATCAGGCACTTCAATTAAACATGGTAATGAGAATATATGCAAAGTGCAATTAAGGATCCAGGGTCTGGTTCTGCCAGTAGGATTGAGTTTATCTTTTGACAAGGTAATGAATGACATGAAATAGAACATTCCTTAAGGATTAACTTGTTTCTAAAATCCTTTAAGAATTAACTTGCTTCTTGATCATAAAAATGATTTCTTGGAAGAAGAAGCAATTGCATAGTCTTGGGAAGGAGAACTGATTAGCTCTCTAAGGAGCAGCTTCTAATCATCCAGCACATATTAAGTGTAGCCTCTGTGCCTACATTGTGTTAAATGTTGGGGATCCAGAGGAAGGATACTCAGTTCTTGCCCTCAAGGTCCTGCCTCTCTATTGAGAGAGTCAAGTAAACAGATAATTATAAGTGAATTTAGTAAATCCAGGTGTAGAGATAAGCACAGAGTTATTATGGGAACACACACTGAAGGACACTGAGAGATCATCTAATCTATTACGAGCATCACCTAAGTAATACATACATGAAATAAAGGGATGGCATAAAAAAGGATCAATTCGAGAATAAGAAGGTATTATTCTATCTTAAAAAAAAAATAAGACAGAAGTGTGGGAAAAACCAGTGGAAGGATTTTTGAAGATAAAGTTGAGGAACTCTATGAAAATGGAAAAAGATTTGAGTATAGCAGAAAACATGCAAAATTGATGGGGTGAACTAAGGAGTTTCATCATCTGAGTAGCAGGAGGTCCAAAATAAGATCAAAGGAAAGGTTGATGAGGAAATAGCAAATAACTTTTTAAAAGCTCCTTATTTAAAATTTCATATCAAAAGAAATCCTAATGATCTGTTACATGGATCAACAAAGATTAATAACCAAGGTGCATCATTATGAAACTTTAGAATATTTGGAAGAAAAGAGCATAAAGTTTCCAGGGAGGATCAACAAGTCACATACAAAGGAATCATTGTCACACCAGTGTTCTCGATAACAAAATGGGAATCTAAAAAACCATGTCTTCCAAATTCTGATGGGAAATAATTTCCAACCTAGAATTCTATACCTAGCCAAGTTATCAATTAAGTATGTAAACAGACAAGATATTTTCAGATATGGAAGATCTTTAAAAAAAATATCATGTCTTAGAAAAGTACTATAGGAAATGCACCATCAAAATAGGTGAATAAATCAAAATAGAAAACCACACGTGGGATTCACACAGGAAAGGGGGAAGGGACAAGGACTGTGCGAAAGACCAAGAGAGCAATCAATATAGATTACATCAGGCAGGGGGAGGACACCAGAAGGGTTTTAGCCAAGATATTTTATTTAAAATGGAACTAATATATTGCAATATTAAGTGGATTGTTAAAGTTCTCTTAAAGAGTTTGAAAATGAATTAGGATGAAGTGTATAGAAAATGAATCCAAAAACAAACATGGAACTAAATCCTAGAAAAATAATTTAAAATAGCTTAAAAAAGGAAAAATAATCATCCTACACAATGTGATTCAGTTCTAAACAATATTTACAAATAATGAAAATGTAAACTGTGAACATTGATTTACCCACTTACTTTTTAAAATTTCATTGAGAAAATGGAACGAAAGTGTTGCTTGGGTGGAGTAATATAAGAACTATAAATATTGTTCTATAGAAGTAGGTGTAAAAGATAAATTGAAGCAATTTAAACATTTTGTTAAAGTTTATTTGGGCAACAAACAATTTGCAAATTAGGCAGTGCCAGACTGAAAGCGGTAAGGAGCTCTGCCCAGGGAGTGAAAAGGGAAGGCTTATATAGGGCAAACACTGATGCAAGTGAGGACAATTTTCTGATTGAATACCTAAGCTGCATTGCCTTATGTATTAGTCAGCCAAAGGGATGCTGATGAAAAGTACCAGAAATATGTTGGCTTTTATAAAGGGTATTTATTTGGGGTAGAAGCTACAGTTACCAGGCCAAGGAGCAAAGTTACTTCCCTCACCAAAGTCTATTTCCATGTGTCAGGGCAAGATGGCTTTTGACATCTGCCAAGTTCAGGCTTCTTGGGTTCCTCTCTTCCCAGGGTCCATATCTCTCTGGGCTCAGCTGCTGTACTCTCTCCACAAGGCCAGCTGTAGACTATCAGGCAAATGGCCCTGTCTCTCTTCCCAAGGCTACTGCTGTGTCTAAGGAGCTCTTTCCTCTGTGCTCTCCTCTTGTGTGTTCACTTCCTGGGTTCCAACTCAAAACCCCCAACTCTGTCCTTTTCCATGTCCTTTCTTTGTGCCCACTGATGTGACCCAATCAAATTCCTATCATAATTTAATCAATTAAAAGTAATACTTCTGACAGACCAGTTTACAGACATAATCCAATATCTATTTTTGGAATTCATAAACAATGCCAAACTGCTACACTCCATCCTCTGAATTCCAAAAAGACATTACAATAGTAAAAAAAAAAAACTTAAATCAGTAGCAATGCTAAGTACAAAATCATATCACAATCAGTTTAAAGAAATACAGTTTGTCTTGAGGCAATGTCCCGTCTGGCTGTAGACCTCAGAAACTTACAAAACCATTTATCTGCTTTCAATACACAAATGGACAGACAAGAGATAAACATTTTCATTACCATAAGGAGAAATTGGGAGGAAAACACGAGTCATGGGTTTTCTACAATTCAGTAAACCTATAGGGCATCCTCCATTCAATTTCAAATTCTGAGAGTTATTCTTAAGAGAATGGTTTCTTCTCCCTGGGGCCTCATGAGGACCCACCCTTTCCACAGGCTTGCCCAAGGGCCATTTTCTTGGTTCCACCCTCATCAAGCATCTGGGTGTCAACCAAGCTCCAGACCTCACTCTCCAAGAGCATTGGGGTGATTGTCACACTTAACCAAATCTTTGGGTTAGAGTCTTAACCCCCTAGTACAGTGAAGTGAAGACAACATCCTCCCTAACGTTTGGCATACAGGCCCAAACCTCTCAGAGCAACAAGTTGGCGACCTGGCCTTCCCTAATCCATGGTGGACAGGCCCACCCCTCTCAGACTTATGGGGTACTGACCTTAATCTCCCTAATCCTTAGGGAATGTGCTCCACCCTCTCTGTACTCTAGGGTGGCAAAACTCTCCCTGAACATTGGGCAGGAACATCCACCCTCTTCAACTGCTGGGGCAAACTCACCCTCTCTGTACACATGCGTGGGGTTCCTCTCTTGGCCCGAGGAAATGTCTTAATTCTAGATCTCAGTGTAGCCATTTGGCAATTTGATGTAATTATGAATTCCAAAAATATAATTAGATCATGCTTGTAAACTGATCTGTTAATCTGGGCATGATTAAGTTATGATTAGGGCATTGACTGGGCTACATCAGTAGGGCATTGAGCCCCACCCCTTGGTGGGTGGGGGAATCAAATATAAAAGGCAAGGCAAAGGACAGAGGGAGCAGTTTTTGAGTTACAGTTTTGATGTTGGAGTTTTGATATTGGAGAGAAGGCCCCAGGAGAAGAGAAGCTAGCTGTTCACCTGATAGTCTACAGCTGACCTTGTGGAGGAACCAGAGGAACTAAGCCTGGAGAGAAACGCAGCCCCGGGAAGAGAGGAACCCAAGAAGCCTGAACCCTAGCAACTGTCGGCAGCTGCCTTGCTCCAACACGTGGCAATAGACTTCGGTGAGAGAAGAAATTTATGCTTTATGACCTGGTAACTGTGGACTTCTACCCCAAATAAATACCCTTTATAAAGACCAACCCATTTCTGGTATTCCACATTAGCACCCCCTTTGCTGACTAATACAGAAACTTCCATGATTTTCCTCTTAAAGCTATTTCCCCTTTCATCTCTCCCATCGATGTCCTTTTTTTGTCCAAATTGACACTGGTTTTGTTCATACAGCTCTCTCAAAAAGTTTGTTGGTTTAGCATGCAGGAAGCAGTGGTCCAAGCCATCAGACAGTAAGACTTTCCACAAGTCTTTCCTAGATAACTGCATTTTCAATCCTGATTTACAAGTTCCAAGTGTAGGTGGTCCTCAAATGGGGCACTATCGTTTAGGAGCTTGATTTCCAGAGGCTTGGAATTTACGGAATCAGTTTCTGTTTTCTTTGTGCCCAACATTTCAGTCCTCAGCTTATCTCTCTCATCTAGCATTTTGCTATAAGTTGCAAGTAGAAGCCAAGCCGCATTCTCTGAGTTTACTTTGGAAAGTTCTTCAGTTAAATGCCCAGGCTCAAAGTTTTCAAATTCTGCCTTCCATAAAACATCAGGAGTCAATTTTGCTAAGTTCTTTGCAACTCTAAACCATGGATTGCCTTTCTTCCAGTTTCCAATAATAGTTTCATCATTTACTTCTAAGGCCTCATAAAACGTCTCTTTAGAGTCCATATTACTATCAACAGTCTCTTCAAAGCACTGTAGGTCTTTTCTACCAAGCATCTCACAATTCCTCCAAAAAATACCCCTTACCCAGTTATAAAACCTTCCAGCATTTGGTAATTGCAAAAACATTTCCCCACTCCTCAGTACCAAATTCTGTATTAGTCAGCCAAAGGTGTGCTGATGCAAAATACCAGAAATATGTTGGCTTTTATAAAGGGTATTTATTTGGGGTAGAAGCTTGCAGTTACCAGGCCATAGAGCATAAGTTACTTCCCTCACCAAAGTCTATTGCCATGTGTTGGGGCAAGATGTCTGCTGATGTCTGCCAAGAGTTTAGGCTTCTTGGGTTCCTCTCTTCCCAGGGCTCCATATCTCTCTGGGCTCAGCTGCTGTGCTCTCTCCACAAGGCCAACTGTAGACTATCAGGCAAATGGCTGTCTCTCTCCCCAGGGCTTCTGCCATGTCTAAGGAGCCATCTCTTTTGCTCTGTGTTCTTCTCCTATGTGTTCCCTTCCTGGGCTCCACCTCAAAACTCCCAACTCTGTCCTTTGCCATGTCTTTTCACTGTGAGTCCCCACCCACCAAGGGGCGGGGATTCAATGCCCTACTGACGTGGCCCAGTCAAAGTCCTAATCATAATTTAATCAATTAAAAGTGATACCTCTGACAGACCAGTTTACAAATATAATCCAATAACTATTTTTGGAATTCATAAATAATGTCAAACTGCTACACCTTATTTGGGCTATTTTCAGTGGAAAGTCCCTTCCTAAGGTGTCTTTTTCTGATTGGCTGGCATTAAAGCTTCACCTTCAAGTATAGCAGATGTTTATGGAAAGGCTGCCTCCCCCAAGGTTTCATCATCTTACATGGGTTTGTTGGTCAGGGATTGTCCAATGCTAGTCACCCCAATCTAATGGCCTCCTCTATTTTATTTTCACAGAGGTAGTGTTGAAAATGGCAAAAATCCAGACAGCATATAAGCTTGTTATTTAGAAATAGGGTGGTAAATTAAAATTTTTCCAAGTGATTGACTCCGAAGATTGGGACATGGAGATGAGGAAAGGGGAAACAAAAAAGTGCTATTAGGGTTGTAAGCTTTGTTTGACTTTTGACTTTCCAAACTTGGCATATAATACTTTTTTTTTTTAAAGATTTATTTATTTCCTTTTATCCATTTTTACCTCCCCCCCCCGTTTTTGTTGTTTTTTGTGTCCATTCGCTGGGCAATTCTCTGTGTCTGTTTCTTGCCCTCTCTTCTCATCCTTCTCCTCCTGTCTTCACCGGGATTTGATCCTGGGAACCTCTAATGTGGGAGAGAGGCGTCCTACCACCTGCACCACCTCAGTTCCTGGTTTTTCGGCACGTCTCGTCTTGGCTCTCCCTTGTGTCATTCTCCTGTTACATCATCATCTTGCTGCGTGGATTGGCAGGGCCTGGCAGCACACCCGCTCGCGGGGCCTGACAGTGCACCCGCACACAGGGCCTGGCGGCCCGCGTGCCTTCTATATTTTTCTTTTTTTAAATTTTTACCGGGAGGTCCCGGAAATTGAACCCAGGTCCCTCCATTTGGGAGACAGACGCCCAACCATTTGAGTCCTGTATGCCCCCATTGGTGTATATTACTTTATATATATTTTTAAGTTTCTATTAAGAAATAATAAAACTGTGCCTTCATAGAGCAAAAGAGAAAGGTTAAAAGAAAGACAAATGGGAAGAGGTGGTAAGTCAGAACTTTAGTGCAGAGAAGGGAGTCGAGGGAGCTATGGATGACAATGATCACTTCCACAAACAAGCACAAAGGAATGTAGTGGGAAGCACGTCCGAGACAGAAAGAGGACTTTGGTGGGAGCTGAGCTGACTGAAATGGGCAACCGCCATATTCCAAGCGGTGTGTTGACAAGTTTAGCCTTTGCATCGCACTTTCTAGGACTGAGACCCTGAGAGTTGGACTCTTATGACTATAACAAGATTCTTACACAAAGGAATTATTTTGCTTATCATGACATGATGGAACCAGAACAAAATGCAGCTCTTTCAGAACTAAGAGACGTTTGGTGGTAGTGATAGCTTTACCTTAAGGGAAGAACTTGGAGGGGAGAGTGTTAAGTGTAAATGCAAAGATTTTCAGGTTCCTATAGCACATGCCTGTGGAGAGCTTGGCCCTGCTTGGGATGGGCAGGTCAGGGGTAGGGTGGTTTTATTGCCCTCTGGGTAATTGGGAGCTGACCTTCCTCTGAAACTAGAGGAGTGGTTAGTACAGGAGGATCTGACTTGAGAAGTATTTTTGCTTGGTTCCTATGTGGTTGTGGTACTGAGTAGGTGACACAGCCTATACTTTCCTTAGTGTTCTTTCTCAGTAAAATAGGATGCTACTTCCCAGGGTTGTGTGGGGACCACATGAAGAAATCAAAGTAAAAGGAATTTTGATGATGTAAAGTGCCTATTTGTGCTTTTTGCTCTCTTCACTTTGGGGGTATTTGGTACATCATTACTCTTTGATCACTTTGAAAGTTTTCATATGGTAAATCCATTTTGTCATGGGATTTAAGTCTTCAGACTTTTGTCCAAAAATAAGGATTATAAATTCCATGCATAACAAACATGAGAATTTAAAAAGATAGCCATTGAGTCTGTTAAAAGGGTTGCTTATTTAACAGGGACTAAAGATCAGCAAAGAGCTCAGTTTTCCTGCAGAGCCTAAAATTGGACAAATTCCTGGATGAAAGGCTTATAATCTAATTAGCCCTCAGAATTCCATAAATATTTATGCAAAAATCATAGGATTTTGAAGAATTTCAAGTTAAAGCAAATGTGATTTAAAAAAAAAAAACACCCTTCCTCATTCATTCTAGCCTTTTGTATGCTTTCTAAATGTCACTGAACTTTTTTTTTTTTTTATTTTAACCACTTTAGTGTGACAAGTTGTCTGTAGCTGGATGGTTCACTGGATATAAAACATACCCTTTCAGCTATTAAGCTGTCCTTGAAAAAGAAATCTCTCAATTTCCTTCAAGATCACTCGTGCTTCAATGAATAACATTAAACCTCTTTGCTTTTGGTAATGTCACTTCATCAGCATTATTTTTTGCCCTTGACCTACAAGAGATATAAGTGGGAGGTCCCTCGTATATTCCTTATAAGGAGCTCAGTATAAGTGAGATTTTCTGATCACTGGAGCTGGCCACAAATGGAATCATCTGTAAAAGTGTTTTAGTTCACTGCAGGTGTTCAAACATGGGCTCAATACATGGTAGTTAGTGTACTGCCTCAGTCACCCAAGGTATTCTGAGTCTAGCAAACCAAAGAAAAAGAGAAAAGTTTGTACGTGCCTTAGATTGAAAAAAAGTATTGGGCTACTGGGTGCCTCTCCACAAATTTGAAAATAAGCTTAACTGCCCCCTGGTGTCAAGCCAGAGACTAGTAGGAGCTCATTAGGCATACTTCCTTTATATCACTTTTCTCCATCAACCTTGAAAGTCACATTAATAATCTGAGTTTGTATCCTTGCACTGAATTTCACTAGTTGTGCAAGCCATATAACCACTTTAAACCTCATCTTCCTTATCTGTAAAATGGGAATATTTATAACACCTGCCTTGTAAGATTATTGTGGGGGTTCATTAAGGCAAGGCTTGAGAGCATAACACTGTTCAGCATATGGGAGGAACCCAAAATATAAGCTGTTTATTTAAAGAAGGATGAAAAGATACCTTATAAGGGAATTCACCGGACTGTTACCTTATTTCAAACTGTGTAAAAACCCATTTCTGAAATTCTAAACATAGATGGGTATTTGAACTCAATGACTCGTGGGATATCTTTCTACTCTGAAACTTATTTTGTGTTATTTTAAGTATTAAGTATTTAATTTTAAGTACTTAATTATAAGTATTAAGTGTTTAATTCTTATTATTTTAAGTGTTTACTCATATTATTCATTTAGGGTCAATAGTTCTTTATTTCTTCCCCCAAATATCCATAGCCTTGCTCTCCTGGGTTATCATTGTGTAGAGTATGGAACTAGAATGGTGGCAGAGAGCCCACTGTCTTTGGGGCCCATTGGGTGCAGTTTTTGTTCTAGCTTCAATACCTGTTAGCCTTGTGGCCACCTGAGGCAAGTTACTTATCTCCTCTGAGCTAGTGTCCACAACAGTAAAATGGGGATAAAATAATACCTTCCTCAAAGGACTGGGATGAAGGTATGATGGGTTATGCCATGTGTCATCACATGGCACTGAATATCTAACAAAATTTTTTTCAGTTGGTTGGAATTTTCACTTTTCAACCAGGCATGTGTGCATGAGTAAACAGCCTGACAGCATTTTCCCCCACCCCCAAATGGCAGGAATATCTTCTGCTGTTGAACTAACATCAAATGGATGTAAGATTTTTTATTGCATCCAGGCTGTGTTAATACAAAGGTCCTAAATAAAATGCTTAGGCTAGAAACTGTCTTGGTTCAGCCACAGAGCCATGCAAAGTGCCTGGCTTCCCCCGGGCAAAGCAAATGATTTTGTGACCAGCTTTACTTACTCAGGGAGGGGGATGGGGGGGTGCTGGGGGAACCTGAGACACAGCAAAGAGCATTGTGCCTCTTTGCCTGATGTGCTAACCTAGAGGGAATTGAATTCGTTAATTTATTATTAAGTTTGGAGACATCTAGCTTCAATCTCACCGTTACTTTTGGTTTTTGATTTTGAGGGACTTAGATCTTCAGGACTCGTCCTACTACTTTGTCAGCATTGACCCATTACCGAGCTCTACACCCTGGGTTTTCGTTTTCCTTGTTGCCTATATAGGTCTGCTCTGTGTTCTGGAGAATGTGGTTAATTAAGGGCATCAGGCAGAGCCCACAAGTGCTTTTAATTTTTCTTGCTGATTGTTCCTTGCTCCCCTTATCTCATTATCCACATTTCTGCTCCAATCTCAGGAATGAGCTTCCTCCTAATGAAGCCCTGCCCAGTGAAATATAGCCTGCATATTGCTGCCTAATTGACTGCCTTGCTATTCCTCCATGAAAACAAAATTGTGAAATTAACTCATTTTCAAATCTGATGCTTTTCTGAAAATAGATGTGAACAAATTAGGTGCCCTGGGAATTAGCCAAAGCTAAGTAATTAATAATCTTTTATGGTGAATCAGGAGAATGTTTAATAAGTAGTGCCAGTATTCTCTGAAAACAGTCCCTTCTTATTAAGCAGAATAGTACAGCAATTTCTCCCTAATCCATGGTATCTGGATACTTAAGGACAGAAGTAGAAAACTGAACTGCAAGTGCTAAGTGTAAGGGACTTTGTTCATTCAATAAATGTTTCCTGAACACCAACTGTGATAGTTAAGTTCGTGTGTCAGCTGGGCTAGGTTTTGGTGTCCAGTTGTTTGGTTAAGCAAGCACTAGCCTGATTTGTTACTGTGAGGGTATTTTGTGGATTTAAATCATTATTAGTCAGCTGATTGCATCGATGGCTGATTACAGCTATAATCAATGAAGGAGATTGCCTTCAGCAATGGGCGAATCCTCATCCAATTAGCTGAAGGCCTTAAAGGGAGAACTGATGATTTCAGCATCAGCAAGAAGAATTTCTACCTCTCCCTCAGCCAGCCAGCTTCTCCTGGGAAATTCATCAAAACTTTCATTGGGGTTCCCAGCTTGTGGCCTGTCCTGAGGAATTTGGACTCACCAATCCCCAATTCCTGAAATAAGTCTCATAATATTTACACACATGCCTATATCCTGTTGGTTCGGTTTCCCTGGAGAACCCTGACTAATATTCCTACCATATGTTAAACACCATGTGCATCAAGTAATTTTCCCTCCGTAACCCTCAGAATTACAAAGGGGTAGACAGAAACACAGCAATTCAGAAAGACACAATCCCATTTATTTGGTTTGTTCCAGTGCAGCCCGGGTTCAAATCCATCCTGATCTAACTCTAAAGCTTGTGCTCGGGTCCTCCCAACGGGCCCTTTTTCATCTAGATGCAAAGTTTCACACACTTCCTGATGTGCTGAGGCTGATGCCATCCCAGGGAGGAAATCGTGCCTTTCCAGTGGCGTTCTGGTGACATCAAGCTGGCGCGCAGGTTGTTGGTTCACCTGCACCAGCTTCCCAGTACAGCCCCCAGGAGCGCATACCTGTGAGGACACAGGGATAGACATGGATGCCGCCCCAGAGTTTACTTATGGATAGCAGCCAGCAGGGTTAGTCAGTAAGCATGCACCTTCTTTGGGGGCCAATTTACATTCTTAACCATTGCAAGTTGGGCCACAAAATAACATCAAGTCTCTGGAATAATTTTTACCATCCAGTGAAGCCTGGAGGTTTAGGGAGAGAGACAGAGAACAGGCGAGTGGTCTTCAAAATGCACTCACTGGCTGTACCCTGGCCTGTAACTTGTTGAAGTTCTTTTGATCTTAGGAAAAATTTGGCTCTTGTCAGGCAATCATAATCCCTGGATGCTTCCTGGGCTTTAAAAAGAGCCAGTCCATCTGAGCGTGAGCTGGCCATTGGCTGGAAGGTCAATAACCAGGGATGTGGATCAAACCCTTTGCATCCTTTTCATTTTTCAGAGAAGAAATTGATGTGATTAAGTTCACAGACTTTGGGACCTGACACCTGGGTATAAATCCCAGCTGTGACACCTACCAGCTGGGTGATCCTGGGCACTCGCCTTAAACTCTCTGCAAACTGTTTCCTTAGATATAAAATGCTGCTTACAGCTGGATCTATTTCACGGGGTTTTTCTGAGAATTAAACGAGTAAGTAAACGCTTTATCAATAGTGGTATTCCCTCCATCCCTGTGAGCCTTGCTTTTATTTATTTATTTTTTTTTTAAAAAGATTTATTTATTTACTTGATCCATTTTAAAACCCCCCTTCCCCATTTTGCTATTTTGTGTCCATTCACTGGGCAATTCTCTGTGTCTGTTTCATCTCTTCTCATCCTCCTCCTCCAGTCTTCACCAGGATTCGATCCTGGAGACTTCCAATGTAGGAGAGAGGTGTTCTGCCATCTGCGCCACCTCAGCTCCTGGTTTTTCAGAGCTTTCGGAGCATATCATCTTGTCTCTCTCCTTTTACGTCATCATCTTGCTGCATGGCTCCTGGGGCCTGGCGGCTCACCGGCACACAGAGCCTGGCAGCCCATGCGCCTTCTATATATATTTTTTTATTTTACCGGGAGGTCCCGGGGATCGAACCCAGGTCCCTCCATATGGCAGACGGACGCCCAACCATTTGAGCCACATCCGCCCCCATGAGCCTTGCTTTTAGACACCTTTATAAATGCTTCCACTAAAAATGCAAAGGTAAAGAGGGAGTAAAACTCAAAAGTATTTAGTGTTCATTTCTGTTTTATGTTTACTTGTTTTTTTTTATTTTACTGAAAGGACTAGGTGAACCTATTGACTCAAAATTGGGTTGATTGTTGGATTTCCCTCCTATCATGACTAGTCATGACCCGACTCTGCTGTGATCTCAGGGCCCTTAGCAGATAAGACAGTTCATCTAGCAGCGCTTACTGAGTGCCTGTTTGATGCCCTGCTGGGCATTGCTGCAGAGGCTGGTGAGGCGGCGAAAGGGAGTTGGAGCTGAAGGCAAACTGTTACTCCCGCTTGCACAGTTCTTGGAAGGACCGTAAATATTCCCCATGTGTTGCTCATTTAACTAACATCCTGAGCCCTGTGGGAGACGCTGTGAGAGATACAAATACTTATATTGAAGTTGGA
>JAQZBX010039084.1:0-15544 GCA_029593785.1 Cabassous unicinctus
AAAAAAAAAAAAAGAAAGAAAGAAAGAAAAGCTCCAGACACACCCTTTTCTTATTAATGTAATTCCTCAATAAAGAATGTACACATAGCTCAAGAGCCAACACCACACACATAGCTTGTCTCTATTCTAGGAATTGGGAATAAAGTTAGATTTATGACCCATAGGTTAAAAGCTGACATTTTTTTCACCAGAGAGCAGGATAATAAGCTGAAAGAGACAGCCCTTTTCCTACTCTCATTTAGTAGGTTCTCTAAGGACACATTCTAACCATTGGAGTACAGAGAATGGTATTGGGAATCCGTAACATGTCAGTGACTTGCAGACCTGGAAGAATTAGCTAACCATGTTGAAATTCTCTCACTTCTGTGAAAATGGGGCTAATCATCTCCACTCCCAGTGTGGCTGTAAGGATGAAACGCTGAAAGCATAGCTGGCTTGTGGGGCTAACATTAATTGGGTGCCTACTGTCTGTTAGCCATGTCAGGTTTTCAGCAATCCCATCTCGAATGTGCTTTCCAAGACCCTGCATTACCTCTCATAGCAGTTGCTCAACAAACACCAGTCTCTTTCCTTCCCTGCAGCAGCTCACAGCCTCCAACTTCCATTTTTGCATCTGCATTTCTGTAAAGTACTAACAGTATACTGCTGCTTCCCTTATAATACCTTTCTTTATGAATCCTCCTCTTCCTCTCTCTCAGTCAGCTCTTGTCATTCCCCTACCTAACTGCACTTTCCAGCACTTGTGAATTCTGAATCAATCTTTAATTCTTCTTCCTGGAATTCTTCCCCAAGGGTCCCGCTCACATGTGAAACAAATTTAGCTATTGTGCAAATTAATTATGTGGCCAAGCTCCTAATGCAAAGTCTAACAGAAGCCAAGGGTGGGACTGGGAAAAAGAGGTCAGCATGACAGCCCCGTGGTGAGTAGGAGGGTAGGAAGGCTGTGTGATCCAGTGGATGAAACATCAGACCAGGAACTGGGAGACCTCAGCTCAGGTCCCAGCTCTACCCTTAACTTCTGTGACCAGGGAAATACACCTACTGCCTATGGCCTTCAGTTTCTTCACATATGAGGTCAGGAGGTTTGGACCAAACCAGACATGGCAAATAGGTGGTACTGGTGCCACCATTCACTCACCTCTCCCACACCCACGGCAGACATCACTAATCAATCAGTGCATTCTTTCCTGCTGAACCCAGCCTAGACCCAGGACTCCAAGCAGCCAACATCAATCCGAGGGAACAGAGGAAACAAAATCTCTTTGCCATCCCTGAGCTACAATCTAAAACCTCCTTTATTGTTTGAGCATTCTCTGTTTCTCTGACATAGATTTCCTTAAGTACAGGTTTGCTGATTGATGAACATCACCAGGAGAGTGGGACATCCTGACTTCTAGAAAATTAACAATGTATACCTACAGTCTAATGCCCTTTTATACTTGCAGCTCTGGGTGGACTATGGAATGGCCCTGCCATCCCACCATGTGGAGGAAATCCAGTCCTGACCATAGCTCCCAGCTGTGTGGTGTTTGCTTTAGCCCTTGTCCATGCAATGAGGGATGGCCCTTTAAGGCCCATCACTGACTTTTTGTGGGAATTTCCAGAGAACATATCCCATGAGCCTAGTTTCACCATGGATAATCAAACTAATTCCACAGATTCTGCTGTGCCAAGTCTTTCCTTATTTGCTAGTTTCAATGTCAGCTTTGGCCTTCTGCCCTGCTTGTGAAGGCCTGGCCTTCCCCACTTTGGATTCCACAGCCATGACCTCAGCTCAACTCCATATTTGGCTCCAGCCATCTTGGACTTATTTGGTACCTTTTCCTCTGCCATCCAGGGCCTGGCAGCCCAAGAGCTACTCTCAGTAGCCCCTTCTGCCCTCGGCCATCTATCTCAAATACAGAGTCTAAACAGAGTCTCCCTAGAGATGTGTGTGAATTCTCAGCACTTTCTCCACGGGCATGTGAGCTGCTGACAGCTTTGGGTACCCACAGAAATAGTAACAATTCTCCAGGCCATGCCAACACCATAAAATAGTCTTGTCCCTGCTACTCAACAGCCTTCACTGCTTCAGTAACTCCCCTTTCTTATCTAACTTCCTCTACTTGGCTTCTAAAGCCCATTGTAATCCAGCTTCACCTTACCCACTTCCCTCCACTCCAGCCATGCTAGTCAGTTTGTATCTAACATTTCACTTTTACATCAGGCAATTTAGCACTCCATTATATGTTACCACACAGGGTACACAGATGTGTCCTCGCTGTTATCTTAACTTCCCAACCAGATTTGAAAGTTCCTTGAGGACAACAACGTGCCACATGACCCGAGTGTCTATCACTGGCAACATCACAACAAATCAACCAACAATACTGGGGACTCATTCTATGACATAAGTGCTTATTAAACCCTTGCTAATTCATTTCTCTGAGCATTGATATAGTCTACTCAAATGTATCAAATTCTTTCCCATCTGTGTCCAATATGGACCATAATAGAGCCGTCTCTTAATGAATTAGAGAAAAGGTTAGATTATGCCACAGTCCAATGAAGTATTTGCTACTAAGCTTCAGCAGTGGTCTTTAAATTTTTAAGCATAAAGAATCATCTGGGGAATTTTCTAGAATAGAAGATTTCCCAGTTGCACTGCCAGAGTTTCTGATCCAGTAGGTCTGAAGTGGGACCTGGAATGTACATTTTAACAAGTGGTTTAGGTAATTCTGAATTAGGCAGCTCATGAAACCCACTCTGGGAACAACTGGGCTATGGGAACCTCATATGCCAGAGACAATTTGGGGAGTGTGGTTGGGTGGGGACAAAGGCAGAGAAGGGGACCCATCCCTGAAAAGTCTATCCAGGTGGCCTTATGGCTGAGATTTTCCTTAGCCCATTCCTTGATTATAGTCCAACTCTAATTACCAAATCTCCGAGACTTTCAGCCAAAAGACCATTTGGCCTTTAAAAATCATTTTTATCTGAAGTGATCTCTTTCCCAAAGCCCTCCATTTGGCCTGCCTTCATTGGAGAAATCTAATAAACACACCAGTGCTCTCACTTAACCAGCTGCAGCCTCAGGCTTACATGTTATTTCAACTCCTGCTATAAATCAGAATGGAATTATGAATAATTTGTATGAGGCTTGTCACATCTTGTTTCAGCCTTTCTTCAGCTCGTAGTTTTCCTTGTTTGGCCTTTCAAATACTTATACTCTCATTGTTTTAAAGGCTTCAATTCTGGAATACTACATATGCAGCATAACACAGAATCTGGCTTCTCATGACTGACAATGCAGTAAGCTCTCAAATTTATAGCCCCTCATGTCAAAAGTAAGGAAACAGAAACCTTCGTAATAGGCAAGAGAACGCCCCCGCTGAGAGTCTTGGCGCTCCTAGACCCACCTGGCGCCCAGGCTGAGTAATTCTTCTGGGTGTCTTAGCATGTTGTATACAAAGACCTGAGGGCAAGTGGTTTTCCACAATAACTTTTGCAGCCTTATTAATCCCCATCCTTTTTGCACATAAGAACTCTATAGGGTAGACCACTATTAATAAAAAGAAGTTGTGTTTTTTTTTTAAAGAAAAATATGCCTGCCCCAATGCAGATGCCAAAGAACCAGGCCCCAAAGAGACAGAACTTTGTATAAATGATCCTTTCAGCATATTTTAGAATCCCTACTCCAGGAAAGGCTTGAATCAAATGAGAGAAACATTTTCTGGAGATTTTCCCTACTTGAGACAGAGGATGCTCCCTTGAGCTTCCCAGGCACAAAAACTACCCCAGAAAATCACTGGTGCTTCCTCTGAGGCAAGCAGGTGGGTTTCGAGGTGTGTTGGAAAAATAAAAAATGTTCCTGTTCTCTTTTCTCCTCTGAGGCTCGATTCCATCTGGGGTCCATGATATGTATGTGTAGTGTGTTTACTGAAAAACTGATTCTCACATTCTTGCAGGTGTGAAGGGTTTCTGAGCCAGGGGCAGGGCCAGAGAGTGGGAAGAGCATCTGGAAAGAAAGAGCAGGAGTAAGGACACCCCAGCTGAGGGAACAAAGGAAATGCTCAGCTGCCCATTTTTGCACCTGGGCCTTTTAATCTCTATTCCCACTGGACCTGCACAGGCCCTAAGCAAGGACACTGCATCAAGGTGATTGGCTTGTGTTGAATTCTCTTTCAACTCACCCCAAACCTTAGGAGATTAGTCTTTCTGACAACTGAATTCATTAAACTTCACTAAGCCTCTTTCAAATCATGATTCCCCTTTGAAATGATAGCCACAGGCAATAAAGTCCAAAAATGCATTAACCTTTAACACCATTCAATAGAAGGTCAGAGCCTGTATCAAAAAACATCAGAGAAGAGTACCCATGAGGGAAGGAGCAGCCTTGTGAGGTATTGAAGGACTCATGGAACCATCTAGAACCCTGGGGCAGAGACGTCATGAGCGGAGGCAGCAGGGCCAGTGGATCCAGATGACTCCACCACTTTCTAACCTCATGACTTTGGGTCATTTACATGACTGCTCTGTGCCTTGGTTTCCTCCTCTGTAAAGTTGGTATAATGATAAGAACTACTTTCAGGAGCTGTTGTGAGAATTAAATGAGATTACCCATGTAAAAGTACTCAAGAGATACCTAGTAAGTGCTCAAGAATTGTTGGTTATTGATTCTACTTAGAGAAAATGGATATAGAATTTAGTCCTCATGATGGGTAGCTCCTGAATATACCACAAGGACAGTGTTGCAGAGGCTGGCAGCCTCACGACATAGACAAACAGGCAACCATATGATAGGACCATGGCACAACATTCGTCTCCCTCTCTTTCAATGCGCAGATCATCTAAGGGACACATCCCATCTACATATCTTGGTCTCTGCCTTGAATGATGTGAGGAGAAAGAGAGGAGAGCCTTTCTCTGTTCTTGCTCAGTTTTAGACTCATGAAAGAATAAGACTTACCTTCAATTTCATGAATGTACAATAGAGTTCTTACCTGGCAGAATTAGCCTGCTGGAGTTACAATAATAGTTCATCATAATTAAGTACTTATACTCTTAAAGTATACTTCATGTTTATTATCTCTGTTATTTTTTTACAACAATCCAGTGCAATGGGTCCTATCATCCCCTTTTTACAGAGGAAACTGAGGTGCAGAGAAGTAACTTGTCCAAGGTCATGCAGTTAGCTAGAACTTGAATCCAGAAAGTCTATCTCCAGCAGCCACGCTACGATGCTATCTTACCTTAACCAGTCTTCTCACCTTCTGACTCACTTAAGTACAGTACAATTTCATTTATTTTGATTGACATTTGCTAGGAAGACCAAATGGATGATGGAAAATGTTGGTGAACACTGATTTTAACAAATTTGCATCCAGCACTTAATCATGCTCCAAATCACTCTGCTAGGCCCAGGGGATGAAAAGGGGAGGGGAGACATGCAGCACATGACCCTAATGAGCAGTCAGTCTCCTTGATGGGAGAGGGAGAAAGTGAAAAAAGAAAAGAAAAGAAAAAAAAAAAAGAATAAAAGGAAGGGAGAAAGAATTAAATATCTGGGAGAGTACAGAGAGGGGAAATAGGGTATTTGACTCTTGCAAGAAAATTAATGCATCTTCTTCACTTTCATAGTAAACTGAGGAAACTAAAGCTCAGAGATCTTAAATAGTAAATGTAAGTCAGTGGCAGAGGTAAGAGTCTAGTATCTAACTCTGAAACCTACATGCTCCTCACTGTACCATACATCTCCCTGAGCCAGAGAAGGTGGGTTAAGGCCATGCCCTGTAGAGCCTGAATACTGCACTAAGAAGCTTGGGTTTTATTCTCTACTGGATGGAAATACCCACAGTGCCCCTTGCTCTAAATTTAAGAGCATCAACCAAGAATTTCTGGGCAGGAGGAAAATCCCAATGGTTTTCCTCTGTGCACACGTATATACCTCCAGGAGTGTCCAGTGAGTCAATCAACCTTTTTTTTCCCCATTCTTTTATGAAAACACAGCAGCTGGATTAGCTGCACCTGCAGTCTCTGCTTTGTCACACCCGATAAAAGGATCAAAGCCTGGAACATGACTTCAGACTATAATTTAAGATAATTAAGATTTTTTAACCTAAATTATATTTTAACATTTCATAACAGAGCTGTCAAGATTTTATCTATCAACACTGTATCAAGCAAACAAAAAAGGAGATAATTATATTTTCAGACACATGCAGTCATCACTCCATTTAGTTTCTCATAAAATGTCTTGTCTTCCTTCATATTCTCATTTTCAAATGCTCTTCCCCTTCCCCACACACCCTTGGAATGAGAAACTACAAACTCTTAAACAATTTGAAAACATGCCAAAGAAGTCTGGAACTTAGGGTGCGAAAGCGTTTCTCAGAAGCAAAAAAACTAATTAGACCTGCATGTAAAGGAATATCTCTTAGCTAGTAGGGGCATCCTGCCTCACGAAATAGGCTCTAATTGGGATGGAGGAAATGTGTCTGCAGCATATTAAACTCCCCAAGTCAAAGAGAACACTGCAATACCAAACAGCTTCCTACTAGAAGCTGAAATTTCTTTTCTAAGATACCAAGGGAAGAATACTAATATATTGGATATTGTAGGATGCCTCCTCAGTCATCCATTTTACCTCTCCCCTGACCATCATGAAGCAGCCATGCTGTTTGGGTAAGAATGACCTATCCCCCCACCCAGTAGTGAGTCCAGATCGGCCTAAGGCACTCGGCAAAGAACACAGGCCTCAGCCAATCAGTTCATGTCATCCACAGCCCAAGTAACTGGTTCAGATAGTGGCATATGACCTTAGATGGTTCAATCAGTGTGAAGCCCACAGTTTTGTTGGATGGTGGAAAGGAGAAAAATATTCTCTTTTTGGATATGTGTTCAGTAGATATTGAACCTGGAACTGTTGCAAATATTTTGCTACCAATGAGGGAAGACTGAGGACAAAGCCAATACATGGAATAGGGCAGAGCCAAGAATCTCAGAGAAATGGAACAGGAATCCTGATTAAACTGCATGTGAAGCCTGACATACAGGCATTTTGAGGTGGGATTTCTTTTATTTGCAACCAAAAGCACCCTAACTGATCCACCAACTCAACAGTTTAGTGCTTAACTTTGTAGGACCACTGTGCTTTGAAGATCTGATATAGATCACGATCCCTCACATGATCACATATATGCAAACGTTCACATTGAATTTTGGGGTGATGAGAGCATGAACTCCAGATTGGGAATTCCTGACATATTGGTTAAGAGCATAGGCTTTGGGTAGGACAGACTTGGGTTCAAATTCTGGCTCATACACTTACCAACTGCATGATTCTGGGTTAATTACATAGCCCTTCTGAGCCTCATTTTATTTCTGTATAAAATGAGAAGAAAAAGAATACCTATTTCATAAAGATGTAAAAATTATGGATGTCTAAAGATTAGCACGGTGCCTTCCACATAGTCACAACCCACAGAGGGTGACATTTATGTAATTAGGAAGAGTCCTTAAGGGACTCCAGGAAGAAAGCCCTCTAGATAAATGTCCACGTCAAGGGTTAGAACATGCACAAAAGTCCAGCCATGACTGATCTGAAAATATGATCAAGGATTGGTCCTACATTTCAGGAAAAGCTACAGTGAGGACAGGACTTTGGGCAAGACACAGCTTTCTCACCTGGAATGTACCTGGATAGTTCTTAGAATTATTGTGGGCTCAAAGGAGAGACAAAGGATTCGACCCCTCAAACCCAGGGCAGAATGGGAAGGTTTTGTTCATTGTGAGGTTTCCTAAAGACAAAGTAAAAACAGGATAAAGAGACCTATGATAGGACATCTCATACAGATTTTTGGAACCATAAGAGAGCAAAATCTAGCAATTTCCCACCCCAGCTCAGCAGAAGTGACTCATCGGGCTGTGCTTTACAATGTTTCTTTAAAAAGTAAAACTCTTGGACTCCACGGATAGTGGCCACCCTGACCAACATCCATCCCTGCTGTTCAACTCCCATCCTCTCCACCTCTAGCATCTGCAAGTTCCACCCACAGGGTCTCCCAGATGCTCACATTTCAGCAAAATCATGAGGCTCTTTGAATATACCCCCTTGACTTGTGACTTGGAAATGTCAGCAGGATTGGAAAATCCATGGCAGAGCCAGGAGGAGCACAGTCCAGGGACATTTTAGAGCTGATGCAGCCCATCTTCTTGGTCTTTCACAACAGTCCTCTATTTCTCCCTTCCACTACCTTGTTTTTTTTTCTGCATCAAAACATTCGTTTTTTTTCCCACTTCATTTTTCTAAGTAGGTCAGTCACAAATAAGCACTTTTTCAAGAACTAATGCAATACCATAATGGCGTTTCCTGCATTTATCTCAGGAGGTGGATGTCAAAGCAAGTCCCAATGAAATAGCACGGGGAATTGACCACTCTCCCCACCCCACCCCACCCCACACATACCCCATGAATTGCACAGAAAGACTGGATTAGGTGGAATCACTTCCCACTCCAACCAATTATTCCCACTAAATCAATTCCTTCCTATGAATCCTCTCCCTTGAGACAGCCTCAGAGCTCTGGAGGGTAAAGTAGGAGTCACAAGTTAACACAAAAAGGTTAAGAGCTGTTCTGTCTTACATCACAGTCCATGATGACTCAGTGACAAATTTCTGCTCCCTCCTAGAAAACAACTGAGAACAAGAAGACAAAAGGAAGGAAATGCTGACAGAGACCCACAAAGTCTGCTGCATGTCTTATGGAAAAGGAAAGCAGACAAGACCACTGTTGGCACTGAAAGCATCCAAGCCACAGCACTGCTAATGACAGTCACCGCACAGGGGAAACGTGCCAAGGGCAGCTGCAGAGGTGGCAGCTGGCTCACCAAGGAAAACGTTAAGTCATGGCTAAAAGGAGGGGAGGTGAGACTGCTCTCGGGTATTATCTGCTGCACATCTTAAACCAAGACCTCAGCCCAGAAAGCAGTGGTTCCAGGAATCATGGACAAGCACTTGGAGAGACAGGACTCAAAGATTTCAAGGGATGTCAAAATAATTGCTTTGATAGACCCTTCCGTGGCTCAAGAATTTGAAGATTTAAGACACAATCTTTGGGGATTTTTGTTTTTAAATTGTTGATGGAAGCAGATGTGGCTCAACCACTTGGCTGCCCACCTATCACATGGGAGGTCCCAGGTTTGGGACCCGGTGCCTCCTAAAAGAAGGTGAGCAGGCACCGTCGAGTGGACCATCTAGGGGAATGGGGGAATAAATAAAAAGAAAAAGAAAGTAAATAAAATAAATCTTAAAAAAATAAAACTGTTGAGCACCTAATATGTTCCAGTTTTTGTTTTCATTCAATGTAGGAGGATAATAGTCCTGCAGGTCTGGTTATTCCCACTTTCTAGAGGAAGAAATTGGGAATGAGAGTAACCCTATGCTGTGGCTCAGAGCAACTCACTTTTCCTCCGGATATCAAGTATCTAGACAATAACTGATCCACAGATTGATATGCTCAGCACTGAGAACTATTCCATTGCCAAGACCTTAAACTTGAAAAGTCTTCTTTCTGACCTAAATCTCCTTTATCTCTTGCCCCACTGCTCTTTCATTCCAATGAATCTGCCCTCACCTTTATTGGGCCTCCATTTTCTATATCTTTCTCTTGCCCCCCTGTTCATCAGCATTCTTCTGGGTTCGTTTGACCCCTTCCCAGCCTGGGCACCATCAGAAATGATTTAAACAGGGTTTTTGCCAGAACCCTACTATTGCTCACTCCCAAACTGCCTCCATAGGTGGGGTGCCAATCATCAACTCTGGCATCTTTACCTTTTCGTTCCCCTATTCCATAGCTGCCTAAGCACATAGATTGCATGCCATACATCCATCTCTCTCAACCCTGGCTACAACTCTTTCCAGCTCAGAAATCTCCTCACACATGTCTGACTGCCTTACCTATAAAGACAAGCTCATCTCTTATCATTCTAAATAGGTCAATGCTTGGGGCTCTCTCAAGTTCTTTTCTCAAAATATCTCTATTTTCTAACATGGATTTATCTTTCCTCCCGTTCTAAAGTAAGAGGTATTTCTCTCCTTTTTTTTTTTTTTTTTTAATAAAGTTACGCCTGGGTTCCTCATCTTCTCATGTCTTATCTTCCCCCAAGATCTTGCTCTATCAATTTTGCCCTCTCTCACTTAGAACTTGTCTCTCAGTTTGATGGCTCTATCTTCTCTGTTGTAACCAAACTCAGATCTCCTACCATAAGAAATAATATAACTTTGCTGAAACCATATTTTACTCATGCCTTGTAGGAACACTTAAACCATTTGGGGCACACAGAAATCCCACAAGGGAAAAAAAAAACCTGCTGATAATGAGCTTTAGAGAAGTACAATCTACAGAAGAAATGAGTAAATCGCCAAGAGGTAGAGTCAGCAAATGCAATAATTGAGAGAATTATCATTCCAAGTATGAGAGAGGATAGAATTATGTGAAGCAGATTGGAAAATTAGTTATATTTTAAATGATTAAGATGTTTTTTAAAAGAATAAAAATCATAATGAAAAAGAAATATTAAAAGGTTTTTTTAATAGAATTTTTTTTAAGAATGAAAAATAAAATAATTAAAATGAAAAGCTTAAGGTTGTGGCAGGGTAAATAGAGCTGAAGAGAACTTCACATAACTGAGAGCTAGATCTAAGGAAATCATGCAGAACAGAGTGAAGAGAGATTAAAAAGATTAGAATTGAGACATTGGTTAAGAGATATGAAGGCTAGAGTGCAAAGATCCAAAATATATCTTAAGAAGGAGAGAAAAGAGAATGAGGGTAAGGCAGTGCTGAAAGAACTGAAGGCATAAATCTCCTGCTAGACACATTGTGGTTAAACTGTAGAACATCAAAAACAATAGAAAATCCTTCAAGAAAACATAGGGAAGAGATGAATTCCTTCAAAGGAATAACAACTAGATTTGCATTAACAAACATATATTCCAGAAGAAAAGGAAACTGAATTTTCATACTACTGTGGGAAAATAATTTTCCAATTTAGAATTCTATACCTGCTTAATCAAAACTTAAGAGAAAGCAGGCATTTGTGGACAAAGACAGGAATAATTTACCACTCACAGATCCTCATTGAAATACCTACTATAATTGTACCTCATTAAGAAGGAAATTCCAGAGCAAAGAAGTAGGATACAAGATACAATGATGAACACAGACATATTGGTATAGATGGTATAAATCTAAATAAGGCTGATTGTAAACAAAGCATAATGATAATATGAATGACTAAGGGGGGAGTTAGACACAAGGTAAAAGGAAATAGTGGGCACCAACAATATGGAAATAGGAGGCAGAAATGCTGAATTAAAGTATGGAAGTCCTCACATTGTTTGGGAAAAGTTGACTTTAAACTTAGTCAAGTTTTACTGATAAAAATTTAAAGATAATCACTAATAGAAAAAAAAAAAAAAAGAAAAAGAAACTATAACTTCCAAACTAGAAAAGAGAGAAGAGAGAAAAATTAAGAAAACTCAAAAGGATAGACAAGGACTTCTGAGAAGATGGAGAATTAGAAAGACACGGGACTCTCTTCTCTCCCAGAAAAAACAACTAGAAGACAGACAGAAATTGCCTGGAAAAAAATCTTCTAGGGTTTAGGACACCAGGGGAAGGCTGGATACCACAAAGAGGAGAGAGGGACAAAAGAACAGAATCATGATAGCAAAACTGTGAGTTAAAAGCCACAGCTGCAAATACCAGCATCTTTCCCCACCCTATAGACACTTGAATTCTCAGGCCTCAGGGCCAGTGGCTACAGACAAAGGGGCACCAGAGAGACACCTCCCAGGAAAGGACAGAGAGATGGACACAGCCTAAGGTTGACTCAGCTTTCAACCCATAAATTCAACCCTTCCTGGCTGAATGGGGCCACACCATTGTTTGCCTTGGGAGCTGGCACAGGACTAAAGAGATCCGACCCTCTCAATCTTCCTCTCAACTGACCAGAACTGGTTGTTAAGGATCCAGAGGGGAGTGGAATTATTTCCTACTGGGGAAAAGGGAGGGGGCTGCCAGCAAAGGTTGGAGAACTGCCTCTGAGAAAGTTTGAATTACAAGGCTCTTAGCCTCCAGGCAGGATCCTCTGTCACACTGATCCAGTCTGTGTTGCAGCAAACACACTCCCACCAGGCATTAAACTGAGAAGGCTGTCAAAGAGCACCATTTACTGGCAGAGCAAGGAAGTACACAAGAGGAAATTAAAATACCTTGGAGAGGCTTTTCCCGGCCTTTACAGCATGGATCTCCATGGCCCTAGGAAGCAGGTCTGCAACCCATTACTGGGTCCAGGGCCCAGATTTGAGCAACTAACAGGGGCATTCCTAAAGACCCAGAACAAGTTGAACCACGAATCAAAGAATAGTGGGAACACACATCTTCCTGCCACTAAAAACCCTACAAAAGAGAGAGAAATTGAGCATGTAAGTAAACTCACCACCCTAATCAGATGCCTAGACATCAGCAAAAAATTACAGGCCATACTAAGAAAATGAAAGAAATGGCCCAAGAAAAGGAATATATCAAAGCCCCAGAAGGGGGGATAGCTCCAGAGATTGATGCCTTATCAGTGGGCTATACTTTGGAATCTGTGTTCCTGAGAGTGACAAAGTTGGACTCAAATAAGTCCTCCCTGCACATGGTCCATCAGACCCTTCTATTCAAACCTATACTTGGTGCTGGAGTTTGTAGGTATACTTTCAGAGACTGGAGCCTTCGGCCTGCCCATGTGCCAGCTGTGCCTGAAATCTCGGTGGAGCTGCAACTCCTACTCTACAGCTCAGTGGACTCACCCAAGTCACCTGGTGAGGAGACGATGATGGACAACGGCCATCCCAGGGAATGGAGAGAGTCTGCAGCTGCAGGCAGGATAATCCCATCCATATTATCCATGGGATATAAGCCCCCTCTCACTTGGAGGTGGAGTAGACATCACCATCCCAGACTCCTCAGGATTGGGGGAAGAGCTATGGACTACAGTGGACTTACTGGTATTCTGTTGTAGACATATTGTGATTCAAGCAATGGAAGAAATTACAACATTGAGGTGAAGCCAGTGGCCACTGGATGCTTTCGGGGCCGGGAGAGGGAAAAGCAGTTGTAATACAGGGGCTTTTTTGGGACTTGGGAATTATCCTGATTGACATTACAACAACAGATATAGGCCATTTTACACCAGCATATAACATGCAGAACTGTGTGGGAAAGAGTATGGTCTACAATGTGAACTATGGTCCATGTTTAGTGACAAAGCCCCAGGATGTGTATATCCATTGCAGGTGATGTGCCACACTAATGAGAGATGTCTATGTGGGAGGTTATGCGAGGTTTGGGAGGTGGGGAACATGGGAATCCCTGTATTTTTGTGTAACACTTATGTAATCTAAGCATCTTTTAAAATACAAAAAAAAAAAGATACAAAAATTTAAAAAAGCCCCAGAGAGAGCAAATGTTGCTCAAGCTGTCAAGTGCCCGCTTCCCACATGGGAGGTCCTGAGTTCAGTTCCCGGTGCCTTGCAAAAACAACAACAAAAACAAACAAACAAACAAAAAAAAAAAGCCCCAGAATAGATGCAGGATTTGAGACAACTAATCAACAAGATGCATACAAATTTCCAAAATTAAATTAATTAGTTGAAAGACAATATGGCTAAAGAGATAAAGGATATAAAGAAGACACTGAACAAGCACAAAGAAGAATTTGAAATCCTGAATAGAAAACTAATAGAGCTCATGGGAATGAAAGACATGATAGGTGAGATCAAAAACACATTAGAGGCATACAAGAGCAGACTTGAAACAATAGAAGAAAGAATAAGTAATACTAAAGACAGAACAGTTGAAATTGAAGAGAGACAAGAACAAAAAGAGAAAAGAATGGAAAAAATTGATCAGGGATTCACGGAGTTGAATGACAACAGGAAATGCAACAACATACATATCATGGGAGTTCCAGAAGGAGAAGAGAAGAGAAAAGGAACAGAAAGAGTATTTGAGAAAATAATAGCTGAAAATTTCCCAACCCTCACAAAAGAAATGAATGTACATGCCTAAGAAGTGCAGCGTGGGGAGCGTTTGTAGCTCAAGTGGTTGAGCGCCTGCTTCCCATGTACGAGATCCTGGGTTCGATCCCTGGCATTTCCTAAAAAAACAAATGAAAAAACCAGCTTTCATTGGGGAATGGATGTAGCTCAGTGGTTGAGTACCTGCTTCCCATGTACGAGGTCCTCAGTTCAATCCCCAGTACCTCATAAAAAAAAAAAAAGTTTCAGACCAAGAAGCACAGCGTACCTCAATCAGAATAAATGTGAATAGACCTACTCCAAGACACATACTACTCAGAATGTCAAACATCAAATATAAAGAGAAAATTCAGAGAGCATCAAGGGAGAAGTAAACCATCACATACAAGGGACAGCCAGTAAGACTTAGTATAGATTTCTCATCAGAAACCATGGAGGTAAGAAAACAGTGGTATGATACAATTAGGAAACTGAAATAGAAAAACTGCCAGCCGGGAATTCTTTATCCAACAAAATTGTCCTTCAAATATGAAGGTGAGTTTAAAATATTCACAAACTGAAACTAAGAGAGTTTGTAAAACAATATCCACCTTTGCAGGAAATATGAAAGGAAGCCTTACAGCCTGAAAGAAAAAGACAGGAGAGAGAGGCTTGGAGGAGAGTATAGAAGAAAGAATAGCAGAACGGATAACCAAAAGAGTAAAAACACAGACAAAAATAAGATAAGACATATGAAAACCAAAGAATAAAATAGTGAAAGTAAATAATGCATTTACAGTAATATCATTGAATGTGAATGGATTAAACTCCCCAATCAAAAGATATAGGCTAACAAAATAGAAAAAAAAAAAACAACCCAAAAACATGAGCCATCCAAATCCTGCCTACAAGAGCCTCACCTTAGACCCAAGGATAGAAACTGGCTGAAAGTAAAAGGGTGAAAAAAGATACTTTATACAAATAGTAACCAAAAAAGAGAAGGGGTAGCTATACTAATATTGGACAAGAGAGACTTGAAATGCAAAAAAAGTTATGAGATACACAAAACCATTACATATAAATAAAAGGGACAATCCACCAAGAAGATATAATAGTCATAAATATCTATACACCTAACCAGGGTGCCCCAAAATACATGAGGTAAACTCTGGCAAAACTAAAGGGAGAAATAGACATCTCTACAATAATAGTTGGAGACTTCAATACACCACTCACATCATTAGATAAAACAACTAGAAAGAAGATCAAAAGGAAACAGAGAACTTGAACAATATGATAAATGAGCTAGACCTAACAGACATATACAGAACATTGCACCCAAACTCAGCGAGTTATACATGCTTCTCAATTGCCTGTGGATCTTTCTCCAGGATAGACCACATGTTAGGTCACAAAGTGCATCTCAAAAAATATAAAAAGACTGAAATTATACAAAGTACCTTCTCAGATCATTATGGAATGAAACTGGAAATCAATACTAG
>JAQZBX010039085.1:0-23165 GCA_029593785.1 Cabassous unicinctus
TCCTTACCAAGTCTTCCCGCTCCCTGCTCCAGCCCTGGGAGCCTTGTGCAGTCCAGAACCTTCAGGGAGGGCCCTGAGCTGCTCAGGATCCAAGCCCATGTTGCCTCTGGAAGGGGCAGGCTCCACTGTTTCCTTTCCAGGACCCTGGGGTCCTGGCAGAGGACGGGAAGCTCCATGCCTAAGGCCCAACCCCAAGGGACCCCAAGGAGGTAACCCTCCTGCCTGGGAGCTGCTAGGGCGCAGGGACAGCGCCCTTACTGGGACCTGCCTGCCCACTCCCACCCTCCCAGGCTTGGAAGATGACACTGTCTCCACCACTCTGGGCTGACCTATTCTAATCCCCTCAAACAAGGAGTATTCAGAGAGCCTAGCTCCCAAAGCCAGGAGGAACATTGTCTTTAGGCAACTTCTGCCCCCACTCCTGCAGCCTTGAGCTCCAGAGGTAGGCGGACATGAAAGCCCAACGACCTTCTTAAAACAGCAAAGGGGGAAGGTGGCAATGAGAACAAGACGTAAGTTACTTCTTAATAAAACAGCCTCTCTAGAGCTCAAGGTAAAGTTTACGTTACAGCACGAAATGAAAGGCTTATCACTTCATTTTTAGAGGTGCCTTTTCAAAGGTGCTCATTCTTCTGACACATTTTGGGGTCATAGGTGGGACCTGACTCAGCAGCACCTTAGTGACAGGTTCAGTCGGCACAAACCTGCTCAGGCAGCAGCCACCAGAATGTGACTGCATTTTTCTTGGTTGTTTATGGCTACAAATAACCATTGCAGGGCTTAGGTGTATACAGAGCACTCTTATGGCAATCATAACATCCTATTAATTTTAAGGATTGACTTCATTTATTTGTAGCCCCAAAGGTTACATATTCAAAACGGCCTACTCTTCAGTGCATGAGCCTTTCAGCCCACACTCTAACACACACATCAGTTATGTCCACCAAAGACTCTAGAACAATCCCTGCCTGGCAGAGTGTCTGTGCTAGAGAGAGAAAAGCTTTTAAGGTAATGCTTTTAAGTTATAAAATCTTGTCAATAGTTTTTCTAAAAGTAAAAACTCCCCAGAGAGTCTCAGAAACAGTGGACTTAGTGCAAAGTGGTGTTAGGTGGGCCCCACAGTGCTCAACTCAGTGCAGCATGTTACTGGCTGGAGCACCCAATCTCACGTGAGATAGATAAAAGCATGCCAGAGGTACAGACCCAGCCTTCCTCTGCAACACACACACGCACAGAACTCCATTAGCTGGGTCCCCTGTGGCACGGCCCTAGCAAGCACTCACCACCTAGTAACACCAGAGCCTTTTTATAGTCTGTCTTTCCAAATTCTCTATAAGGACATAACTAGTGTGCAGTAGGTATTTGTTGGATGGATGGACAGAGAGACAAACAAGAACAACAACAAAAACATAAAATGAAATAAAATGTGGCAGATACCACGTAAAAATAACAAACAAGGAATCTACGATAGGACGGTTTCATTTGAGGTGGGACAGTAAAAAAACAGTAAGATAGGTGGGAGGGCTTTCCAGGTGGACTAAGCCCAGATATCATGGGGAGCTGCAGAGGTTGGGGTGGGCGGGGGGTCAGGAAGCGGGGTCGTGTGGTTGGGTTTAAGTGGCAAATGCAGCTGGAGAGTGGGTTAGGGCCATGCAATGCCAGTCCGGGGAGCTTTGCTGTCATTCGTTAAAGCATGGGAATTCCTGGTCGTTTTCTGAGCAGGAACTTTACGTGATGAAGACATATTCTCCACAGGCGGTGAAGCTACCTTCTGAAATATTTCCGTTATGCTAGGGTCTGTTGAATTAGATGTAACCTGGGGTGAAATGTGCAGCCTTTGATTCACATGGTTCTCTCTCAAAAGTTAAACTTAACACCTTGTAAGACATGGAAAGATTTTTGCCATCAACCTTGAAAGGGGCGATGATTCCCAGAGGTACTGCCTCGGGCATGAAGAGGTAATTGTTCTGGGACGTGGTTATTTAGCGCACTGGACACTGATGAAGAGAAATGCAGCTCTGTGATTATAGTGCTTTGGGAATATGCACATGGCTGGAAAAGCTTTGCGTTTAGAGCCAAAGAGTCTGAGCTCAGGTTCCGGCTCTGCCTCTTAAGTGGTACCTGAGCTTGAGCAAGTAAGTCCACTTGCCCCTCTGGAAATGTAAGAATGACACCTTTCAGGGCTCTGTAAGGATCAAGTGAAAGAATGTGTAATAGAGTCCTTTGTAGATTACAAATAGTTTCCTTAGAGACACGAATGTCTGCTGTGTTTGCCACAGGTAAGTTCCCCTCTGTCATCCAATCACTCCATCATGACCGTCCTTCATGGAGTGTGGATAGAGGCATTTTTTCCAGCCTGCAAACCATTGGCTAGAATGACCAATCTTTATAGACTATTTGGATGAGCTTGGAGTTATCTGTTTGAGCAAGTGCCTTTTACTCAGTTTGTCTTCATAAACTATTTCCATCTCATGCTATGTTTCCCCCAGATGTGATTTACATAGATTCTTGTTGAGAAATCCTTTATGACCAAGAGAATATATTTCTTTGACCCCTACTGCTGCACATTTTCTTGGCAAAGCCTTGGATCAGGTGAGAGTGTGGTATGGCATTGGAATCATAAATATCTGGCTTCAAACCCCCCTACCATTGACCAAAGCTGTAACTCCATCATCTATAGTGATGTCATCCAGACGTTAGCTTGGCCCCCATTGCTTGTCAGATGTCAGGTTAAACCTGTGTACCAATTCTACAACTTTTCAAAAGTCCAGAGCTCTCCCCACGATTTCTGGGAATACTACAACTTATGATTTTCTCTGCCTAGGCATTCTTGGGATTCCATGACTTTCCTGTCAAGGTCTGCCCTGTGACTTGACCCCTTTGCTGGCTCCTATAAAAATTCCCCTCACATTCAGCATTTTGTCATATTATGGAGCAGATTTTACTGCCGACTTTTGAGGGTCAAGAACACTTCAGCCCAAATGTAGCCCCTTGGAAACTTAGCTTCTTTTCCAAGTTTAGGCTTGTCAAGAAATTTCTTCTGAAAAGAATATTGCACAGTCCTGAAAAGAGTTCTTGTGAAAACAGTTGTTGACATATGGGTTTCAGTGGTTACAGTGTGACTAATAATTCCTCTAATCCCCATGCGATTGGAGGCCTGCTGACTTCAGTGCCCTCATCATGACCTCCTTTCTGTTCTTCAAACCACCAAACCCACTCTCTCCTCAGGGCTCTTCCTTCTGTCAGGAAAGTCCTTCTCTCAGACCATCACTGACAGGTAACAGTGGTAAGATTAAATAAGGAGAAGCCCAAGGCTTTATAGACCACATTAAAGAGCTTGGATGCTATTCTAAGGGCATTAATGAGGTGTTTTGAGCAGGAAAGCGATGAGATTTGATTGTATTTTTTAAAAGATTACACTGATTGCTCAGTGTTGAAAGGGTTGGGGTGAAGGGTAAGCAAGCATGGAAGAAAGACAAGATTGGAGGCTATTGTGCTAATAGTCCTAGCGGGTGATGTGGTGTCTTGGACCAAGGTGGAGGTGGAGAGAAAAGGCAGATTTGGAAATAAAACTAACAGGATATGCTAATTCATTCGTTCAGTCAACAAACCTTCTATTGAGCAGCACTGAACAAAACAGACAAAACTCCTTGCCCTCGTAAATTTTACATTCTAGCAGATGAATGAATATGCAAATGGAACTGGGATCTTGAAAAAGTATTAGTGTTTAAACAGATGAAAGGAAAAATGGTTCCAGATGTGAGATGATGCAAGCCAAGTGTGCAAGACCACATGCCTGAGGACTGTGACAGGGACAATACTGGCAGTTCAGAAGTTCAGTAGAGGAGACTACGAAAGGGCCTTGAGGATTTGGGAATTTTTCCTAAAGGCAGCCCAAAGCTATGGATGATTTTTGAGCAAAGGTTGATGTGTTCAAAGAGCATTTAAGAAAAACGGAAAATAATTCTTTGCAAAAGAAGTTACTTCAAAGGAAGAATTAACATGACCTGGCAACTGGATGTCAAAATAAAGAAGGAAGCAGCCCATCTTTCAAATTGTATTTAATAGTCATTTTTATTTCATTAAACCAACATTTCTTGCATAATTCTCTTAAAATAGAATTTTACTCTAGTTGAATGATACAGTCCAACAAAATCAACTTTAATATCAAAACTTTTCATGCATAAGTGCTTTTGTGTTATAATAATTACTAATTCTTCCTCATCAGCAGTCACAAGGCAAGCTTTCAAGGGCTTTCTCTAATTGGTAAGGAAATTTCACTTCCAGAAGCAATGTGGCTTGCCAGGAATCATTGAAAAGATGAATGGCAAAATAAGAAGTAGAGAGTACAGTTGAATTTGGCCTGCTATGTAATTGGCTTATTGTATAGGACATCACCCAATAATCACTCTGTTATTAGACCAACTCAGAGTGGAAACATGTACAATTTGGCCTCTAGGATTTCCAATTTGCATTAAAATAGTGGCTCAGACAGCATCAGTCTTCTGTTCTGATATGACACCTTTTGCTCAGGAGCCCTCTGAGATCAAGAGAGCAGATGCATGCACCTTAGTGAGCAGCACGTAAAAATCCTACAGTTCAAACTGTCCGGGTTGCAAGCAGTTCTCTTTTCACTGTGGCTGGTTCCAGGGGCCTCTGGGAAGGACCCTTCGGCAGGCGCTGAGGTGCTCTAATGTGAGAGGTCGTGAGAACGCACAAGGAACCGGATTCTGTGCAAGGATTCCCCAGCTCCTTGTGACTTTCACCCAGTTTCCCACAGTGCCACCAGGAACCACGCACTCAGGAATGCATGGAAAGAAGCGTTCTCTTCTTGCTTTTCGCAAACGTTCCTGAGAATAAGCCTTTTTATGACTTGCTAATAAGTTCACATGAGGTTAAAAATGGGAGCACAGCGTTCCCACCTGGCTCTTGTGCTGGCCTTAGCAAAATGTCTCCTTACCCTCTACAGACCCAAGAATAATTCTTAAGCTGCCTTAATTTTGACTTGTTCTCCTAAGGAAGTCTTATTTCTGTAATTTTGAGATAAAACCCAGAGGAGGGAAAGAGATAGATGAGAATGAACCTAAACAACCAAAGGAAGCAAAAACAAATAAATAAAAATAAAAAATAAGACAAACCTAAGCTATAAACCGTGAGTAGTTCAAAAACATTCAGAGGAAGTGCAAAGATGAATCATTTGGCTTGGACCTATATAGATGAATGGACGATTTTTTGAAGGTTACAAGAAAATGGACTACTTTACAAGTAACTGGGAGAATATTTAAAAAAATAAACCATGGTTTCAATATACCCAAAGAAGAGCTGCCAGAAAGATACAAATGACTGCTTCTTCTAGCTAGACATGGACTTTCCATTTTCCAATGATATTGGCAATTACTCTGAAAACTTTAATTAGCCTACTCTCTCCAGCTTTATTTTCTGTACAAATTTAACAAATATTTGACCATTAGCCACATTTTATCATTGCATCCTATTTTTCCAAAGTGCATGAATATATGTCCTTGATTTCATTCCCCCCACCCATAGGATGAGTTAATGAGTTAATTCACCAATTTTGCTAATCCAGTTGGGTACAGAAGAGGTATATTTTCTTTGAGATACTTCCTAGGCCTTTGGAAAACCAAGGCAAAACAAACAAAAAACAATTGCCCCTTAAAGGAAGGGGAAAGAATTAACTAGCAGGATGCAAATTATTCTCATGTGACATTTGCCCGTTGTCTTTTTAACCAATTATTTCATACAAAATCCTACTACATATACTGTGTACACCATGAAGTCATTCAACAGGTTTCACTGCCTATGCTGCTAGGTAATAGCTCCATTTACCCACCTCCAGAAAATTTAGCTTGCCCTGCTAGGTGATCCAAACTCTCAGTGTGCCAAAGTAACATCAAATGCCATCTCAGTTTCTAAATCAGGCCCCCCCTGATCAAAATGACAGAGTGAGACACCCCAGGGCTCTGTCCTTCCACAGAAGCTTTAAACAACCAACAAAAACTGACAGAACCATCTTTCTCAAAGCTCCAGAAAATAGTTAAAGGGCTGCAGTAACAGGGAAGACATCGGCTCAAGAATAAGACAACTTAAAAATGGTGGGATCTCATGGCACCCTTCCTGGTCTCTCCCCCATCCCCTCACCAGCTCTGTGGGAAGCTAACTTGTGCTCCCAGTACAGGACCCTGCCTAGTTCTGGAGGAAGAAAGGAGTCATACTGGGGTGCATGTATGCCTGTGCCAGTCTGTCTGAGGAGAGCCCAAAGAACTAATCTAAAGATACTCATCCCAGAACTTGCCTTGCATGTGTAGGTGGCTCACAGAGCTCTCCTACAGAATGCTGCAGGAAAACAGTCAAATTACAGCTGCCTGGGACAAAGGATTATAGGCTATGGGACATACAGTGCCAAGACTGTGAGGAAACATTGTTTCCCAGAGGAGTTGGGACATGCATTTCCATGTAAACGGAGCAATTCCTAGGGCCATGTGCACAGGCCCAGGACAAGACATATGTACAGAAAAGACTGGGGAGGACCCTACGCTTTTGCCTCAGGCTAGTCTCTGAACTCATCATTAGGATGTTTGCTTCAGGAAGTTTAACCAAGATCACCCAGATCCAGGAGGCCTCTGACCATCATTTGGTAACCTGTACCTGTGTATTGTCTGTATAAAAAAAATTTATGATTTTTAAAATATATATATAGTTAAAGCATAATAAAAATGCCCCAATGATTTAAAAAAAAAAAAATCAGTGGTGTTTCTATACCCCAGCAATGAACAATCCAAAAAAGGAAATCAAAAAAGTAATTCTATTTATAAAAACAACTAAAAGAATAAAATATATAGCAATAAACTTAAACAAGGATACAAAGGGTTTGTACAAAAATGACAAATTATTATTGAATTATTTAATTACTGAAATAAATTAAATAATTTATTGAAATAAATTCAAGACCTAAATAAACGGAAAGATATTCTGTGCTTATGGATTGAAGACTTAATATCATTAAGATGTCAGTATTACCCAAAGGTGTATACATATTTAATGCAATCTCAATCAAATTTCCCACAGTCTCCTTCACAGAAATGGAAAAGCTAATTATCAAATTCATATGGCAAGGTTAGGTGTCCCAAATAGCCAAAACAGTCTTGAAAAAGAAGAACAAAGTTGGAAGACTCATATTTCTCAATTTCAAAACTTACACAAAGCTACAGTAGTCAAAACAGCATGGTACTGGCACAAGGACAGATATATGGACCAACGGAATAGAATTGAGAGAACACGAATATACCCACACACCTATGGCCATTTGATTTATGACAAGGGAGACAAGTCCATTCAATGGGGAAAGAATAGTCTCTTCAACAAATGGTGCTGGGAAAACTGGATATTCACATGCAAACGAATGAAAGGGGACCCTTACCACACATAATATACAAAAATTAACTCAAAATGGATCAAAGACTGAAATATAAGAGCTAAAATTATAAAAATCTAACACAAAGGGACAGATATTGTATGATTCCACTTACATGAAATAGCTAGAATATGTGCATTCTTATAGACAGAAAGTAGAGTACAGGTTACCGTGGATTGGGTGGGGTGGGGTGGGGTGGAATGGGGAGTTAGTGTCTTATGGGTGAGGGTTTTTGTTTGGAGTGATAGGTAAATTCTGATAATGGATGGTGGTGAGGGTCGTGCAACACTGTGAATGTGATTAATCTCACTGAATAGTATGTTTCTGTTGTATATATATGTCCACAATTTTAAAAAAGAGCTGCTAAATACACAATCCTGGACTGGATCTAATAATGGGGGAGAAAAGACCTAAAAGGACATTACTGAAATAAATGGGAAAAAAAAAAAGGAAAATGGACTGTAAACTTTATATCAGTGTTAAATTTCTTGAGCTTAACTGTACTTCACATGGTTACGTATATGCATATCCTTGTTCTTAGGAAATGTACATGGAAGTATTATGTGTTCAAAGAGCATGTGCAGGGAAACAGATGTGGCTCAAGCAACTGGGCTCCCATCTACCATGGAGGAGGCCCAGGGTTTGATTCTTGGGGCCTCCTGGTGAAAAGCAAGCTGGCACACTCAGCGAGCCAGCCTGAGCAGAGAGCTGGCCCACGTGGAGTGCTGGCCCATGTGGAGTGCTGGCCCTTGCGGAGTGCTGGCCCGTGCAGGAGTGCTGGCCCACACAGCAAGATGATAAATAAATAAAAATAAATTAAAAATAATTAAAAAAAAAAAAAAAAAGCATGTGGATACAACCTACTCTCAAATATTTAGAAGAGAAAGATAGATGTGTAGCATTATATGGCATATGTGCAAAATGTTAAAAGTTGGTGGCTATATGGGTATATGCATGGGGTTCTCTGCATGGGCTTTGTATTATTTTTATAACAGTCATGTAAGTTTGAAATTATTTCAAAATAAAATGTTAAAAAAGTAACCTCAATTCACAGAATGTGTCACCTCCTATTTCAGAGAGCTAAGAACCAAGAAGGACTGCTTTCAATTTCTTTACCTCTAAGGGAGGAGACGCCTCTAGGAGTGAGGAAGTAGTCCATGGAAGGCGGGGGGAGAGTTGAACACACTCGGTTACACCCAGGGATCAAAAAATTAACCAGTCTAAGAAGAGATTACACTGGCATCTTCAGCCCAAAAATTGCCTTAAAAATTACTCTGAGACTCAAAATAGTAACTGCAGTCTAGAGTATCAGAGTTTAAAAGAACGGGAGGTAAAAAATGAAAACCAAAAACCTTTGGTAAGAGGCAGTCTTTGGTGGGGAGAGTGAAACCACAAAACTGTTTCAAGCACAGTGCTCCACTTCTTAACGCTGACCACAAATTGTTTAAGCCTGTGATCAAACTCAGCCCCTGGGTTCCCAGAAGAAGGAGGTCTCCGCTGGCCGTGCCGAGTGTCAAAGAGAGTTTTTGGGAGGGGAATTTAAGGAAAGAGCAGTTCTAACTTCAGTTCTCTCTCAAGCCTGAATGAAACACAACTTTACTCTGTTCAGGTGCATAAGGGTTAAAAAAAAAAAATACACAAAAAACAGTGTGTGCTTATTTGGATACAGCTGGAAGCCATTAACAGCTCTGAGACCATCTCAGTAACCCAGTTAAAGGGTGGGTGGCCTGGCAGAGATTCAGAATGCATGTATGTAATCACGGAACCTTAGAACTGGGAGAGTTTTATTTCCACTTCCCACCCAATGTAGAAATCCCTTTTCAACTATTAGTCCCTGCTTGTGTACTTCAGCCAACAATCCATTCCCTGCTTCGTAAGGCAACCCATTCCTTCAATGGAACTTCATTTACTAGAAAGTTCTTGGCATATTTGCCACTATAGAGCATCTACCGTTTAGTCTTAGCTCAGCCCTCTGGTGTCATAGCACACAACAGTCCTACTCATGAAGACAACCATCATTTGCCTCCAAATTCTTGCCTTCTCATGACCAAACCAACCATTGCTGCCAGCCATCCCTCACATTTGGTGGTTCCAGACCCCTCCTGTGCCCGCTGACTCTCTTCGGACTGTTCTTGTTTTCCAGAGTCCCTTCTGAAGAGTAGAGTTGAGAACTGAACACACTCCGAGAATGCAGGTCTCATCTAGGGGGCCTTTCCCTTCATGAGTTTTGGAGGGAAAATCTTTGCAGTGAAGATGCAGCCCTGCCTCCTTTCAGATATTGTCACTAAAGCATTTACTCCCCCCTCATCCCCAGGCAAGCATTCAGCTCCAGAGGACTTGCTTCTGCTTGGTGCTAGCCTGGCAATAGGAGTAACAAAGGCAAAAGGTAGGCAGGAAAGGCTCAGTGAGCGTCCCCTGGCTACGCAGCAGGGGATTTCTCAGCTTTCCACTAAGTGTCGAGGCAGATGAGCAAAGCAGCTCACTCCCACCTTGACCTTAGTAGACCTAGAGATCCTCTAGGGCGGTATACCCACCCTGCCCAAAAATCTCCCCTTGTGTCCCACATCCTCCACAGAACACACGCACTCAAGCCTCCTTAGCCTGGCCCAGTCCTACCAGGGCACCGTCCTCCTACCAGGCTCCAGCACGGGTCCAAACTTGTCACGGTCGTTCCTGACTCCAAGGCCCACGCACCTTGTATTTGCCCTTCTGCAATACGTTTCCTTCTTGTGAGGTTGTCTGAGAAGTTCTCTCTTTTCCTGGGCTAGATATAGAGCATCTGAAAAACCATTCCTCCCCTGCCATTGACTCAAGATTACATTTCTGGCCATTTCCTAGAGCTTTCTTCTTCATTTAATTGAATGTCCAAATACGCACGGGAATCAGCCTTCTGTTTTTGCTCTCGGCAGGTTAAATGCAGTGGACGGTCACTGTTGTTGTTCTGGTCTGAGGAATGTCCTAAATACATCCTTTTCCTTCATGCTATGGGGGGGCCCGGGGCCAGCCCGGCCTGTGGCTTTCAGAGATTAAGTAAACAAACAGTTGTGACCTACAGTCACCCCACCTATAAGCTGCACCACAAGATGTAATTGGAACCTCATTTTGTATTCCCAGCTGTGCCGCAGATCAACTGTGATGTCAAAGCTGGAAAGATCATCAATCCTGAGTTCGTTGTGAAGTGTCCGTCGGGATGCCAGGACCCCAAATACCACGTCTACGGCACTGATGTTTACGCATCCTACTCCAGTGTGTGCGGCGCCGCAGTTCACAGGTGGGAGCCTCTGAGCTACTCGGGAGCTAGCGCCCATGGGCGGGCAGGGGCTCCTGGTGTAGCGTTGCCAGAGTCAGCAAATAAAAATTCACAGATCTAACCCGGCCTCCTGGACTCTGTCTGGCAACCCTATTCCAATGGGATGAGCCCAAAGCCACGCCTAGTCCTGGGTTTCCTTTCACAGTACTCTGATTCTCTTCACATCCTGATGGGGAAGAGAACGCTTTCATTCTCGTGACAAGGAAACTAAAGAGCTTGCTTATGTCAAGCTTTTTTTTCTTTTTCTATTTCTACGTGCTGAGCAAGGAAATGATGGGGATGTGACCAAGAAAGGTCCGAAGTTTGGAGGAAGAAATGTCACAGCTCTGGTGATGGCCTGGGGACAAATGGGAACAGGAAAATTGAGAAGGAGGGTGACAGGTGGTACTGCTCCGGCAGCTGTTGAATTGAAATCCAGGAAGAAGGACAAGCAGCATGACCCGCTTGGGATTAAGTCACCGCCTCAATGAGGAAAGGTGAAAGTGGCCTTCACAGGATACCCATACTTCCGTTGCTTAGACTTGGGGTGAAAATGCTGGGAAGTACAAGCTTACATAATATCTTCAGGAATAAGGCTAATCTGTGTGGCCATGCACTTCACAATGCTCACAACAATTCACCCATGCAGTAGCTACTACTGGTATCCACATTTTAAAGACAAAGATGTTGAGTAACTTTTCTAAAGCCACACTATTAAAAAAAAGTATCAGAGTAGGGACTCAAACCTAAGTCTGCTGACCCCACGCCTGTGCTTCTAACCACTGCACAACACCGCTTTGAGCTGTGGCTCTTGAGTCAACAACACTTGGGTGCTGGATACTGGAGGGAATTCCTGAATTACTAGGGTTTCCAGTATCACTTTGCTTTTCTTTGCTTGCACACCCGTCAGTTAATTGTCCAGTTGTGTGTCTGCCAGAGAGAGGGGAGACGATGTAAATATCAGTCCCTTTCACAGTGTCTAGTCATCATCAGCCTCACTAAAATTTGGGGGAAGAAGCAAGAAGATTTAAGAACTGCTAGTAGATTCTATTAACCATATTCCTCTTCTCCTCACTACCACAGAGGGATGATGAGCTCACCAGTATTTCAGTGGGAACAGTACTAAAGCTCTAGTAAAGATAAATAGTGGGAAAATATATATATAGGTGGTGGAACATTAAGGAAAAATGAAAATTATAGAAAACGCTAATTTTTTTCTTTTTATTTGAGGTAAAATTCACGTAAAATAAAATTAACCACTTTAAGATGAACAATTCAGTGGCATTTACTGTATTTACAATGTTGTGTAACCACCATCTCTATCTAGTTCCAAACATTTCCATCACCCCAAAATAAAACCCAGTTCCCATTAAGCAGTCGCTCCCCATTCCCCTGCCTTCCAGCCCCTGGCAACCACCACTCTGCTTTCTGTTGCTATGGATTTACCTATTCTGGATGTTTCATATAAATGGAATCACACAATATGTGATCTTTTGTGTCTGGTTGCTTTCACTTAGCATAATGTTTTTGAGGGTCATCCACACGGTAACAGCATCAGTACTTCATTCATTTTTATGACTGAATGAACAAGTGCTATTTCTTAACTGCGGACTATGGAATAAAAAGATGTGGCTTTCCCCCTGAAATCAGTTTTATGCAAAAAGAAAAGAAGCATCCAAATCTACCCCTCGCATGCACATGCATGTGCCACCACATAATTGCTTGCACACACAGGCATGGCCCTGCATACGTACTTACACACACATGTGCATGCTCCCACACACGCACACCCTTACTCACACACACGTATGCCCACACAGTCCCACTACCACCAGTCTGTGTAGAAACTGACTGCTGCAGAGCTGCGCCCATCTTAAGGTTGCTGTGTGACCCGAGAGGGTTGGCACTCGCTGCCTCTGGCACTTGCTGGCTCCCCTTGCCTCTGCACGTCTCCTCCGTGGTGCAGAGCCACATGAATAAGCGCGACCTCACCAAAGTTGTCATCACAATGACAATAAATCCTTACGCTGTGATTCTCGCCCTCTTGCATCATCTCAGCTCCATGAGGCTGCTGTTACCATCCCCATCTGATAAAGGAGGAATGGAAGCATAGGGAAGGTAACTAGATTGCTGGTTAGCTGCATACCCAGGATTAGAATTTGTGTCCCCTGACTTCCAGCCCAGAGCTCAGGTGACACACGTACATAGGACTGGGGAGTCCTGGCACTGCTGAGAGCACAAAATGAGGATGTGCGGGCAATGCAGACTTTGGAGAAGTCTGAGCTGAGAAAGGCTTTCTGATGGGTGGACGTACCCCTGGGGAGAAAACAAGAAGGACATGGGCTGCACTGTGAGCCCAGCGTTCCGGTTGGACTCGAGGAATGTGGTAGGGAGAATGGAGATGAGAGTCGACGTGCAGAGGTGAAGAGCGAGAATGTTTCAGAAAGCAGGCTTTGCTACCTGAGCAACTGAAGGCCGTGGTAGCTGCCAGCGCCAGCGTCTGGGATCGTAGGAAACTATTTGGAAAGATGTATCACTGTCCATGGGGATAGAGAAGCTTTAAGGGAAAATCTAGGAATGTTGGATGCTATCAGTTTTGTAATAGAACGAGTCTGTTTTCAGAAGACAGGACTTAAAACGTAGAGAGAGAACCACGAGTTGAGGACATGAGACGCCTTCAGTCTCTGTCCTGACGGAATCCCCCCAGTTAGGACTGGGAGGCTGGAGAGAGCGCCCTTTGGTTACGAGAGTTAGATTAATTTAGATTAGAGGATTTCATAGTCTCCCAACATACCACACTCAGATGTCTTACAATGAGAGATTCCCCAGAGTCTTTCAAACTAAAGGGATCATGAACATATTTGTGGGATCATATTTTGGATCCGTCTCATCCTGAACTAATCCCTGTACTGAAAGGGAGACCCAGTGCCAGGGAGAGGGGGGATTTCTCTGAGATGGCGGCACTGAAGAGGCCCCCTCAGCGCTGATATCCAGCCAGACGTCTGCCTCAGCAGGGCAGTCCTCTAAAGCCTGGCCTGGCAGTGGGCAGCGCCTTCCTTCTGGGCCGGGGGGCCAAGCCTCAGCTTATCCCAGACCACTCACATCCGGATCAGGAAGAGGGCGAGCGTCAAGCTCATGCTCAACACCGAGGAATGCAAAGAAGTAGGACTGTTTCTGCTCTTTCAGTACTCTGGGTGAGGGTACAAAGGAGGTCACATTCACATAACTTCTCCAAATTAACAGGGCTCTGAGCCCACCTGCCAGGTGAACGGAACTGCATGCAGCCTCTCTCAGCTCTCTCGCTCCTCTGGCATCTTCTACTAGGGAGGCCCCAGTGCTTTCTGCCTCCTTGGACTGCTGAGGCCGCCTGTAGTTTACAGTCCACTGACACCCCCAGGGTCTGCTCTTCTAGGATGCTGTTTTGGGAACATCCATGTCCTCCAGTTACACCCACATACATGTCTCCACAAGAGCTGTTTACAGGTTAAAAGGAATATAAATCCAAGAGCAGAGTAACTTTTCTAGGAGAAAGAAACGCATAGGAGTTGCTTCCATTTCCTCTGTTAATTATATGTAATTTTTAAAAAAACAACTAGAATTTTCAGCCTAGGTAGTGGTGTGCTGGTAAATGTTTAACTACCCACCCTCCCCCACCAAAAAAAAAGAGTGCGGAGGGTGAGACCCAACTTGCCAATTTCTGTGGTAAAAATACTCCCACCGTGGCTGATTACAAGCTTGTGACTTGAAGTCAACCAGCTCACACAAGTCCTGAAAGTTTTCAACAATTGACTCTCGCAAGTTGGTATAAGAGGCTTCTGCTCACCATTTGTGGGCCTCTGTATACCGAAGTGTCAGATATGATTCTTTCTATGAGAAAACTTCTCATCTATTTGAGAGACAAAATTAACTCAGAAAATCTTTAGGAAATAATATAAGATAGGACAAAATCAGCGTCCAAGCTGTGAGGGTGGGATTCCACGGCGTTGGAGAGGAGAGGGAGCAGAGTACTGAGAGTCTCTGAGGGAAGAGAGGGGCTGGGATCTGAGCTGCTCCTCTTGAAGGCTGCTCAGGCCCAGTCAGGGGGCCGTGAGGAGCCAGGCGTCCCCAGGCCAGAGAGCAACATGCCCAGAGACCTGTGAGTGGGAACAGTGTGCTTTGTCCAGGGTGCAGATGCCAGCCTGACTGCAACCGGGAGAAGTGCGGGAAGTAACCTAATTTTGGAGAGCCGAAAGAGAGGAGAGGGCAGACTTGTAAAGACCTGAGGGGATGACAAGGGGTTGACTGGGGACGTGCCTGTGCTGCTGAACCCGGAGGGGGTCAAAGCCAGGCCTGGAGGTCAGTTAGGCCTGGGTTCAAGTCCCTGCCTTGAGATTCACTGGCTACAAAACCTTGAGTGAGTCCCTCAATCTATCTAAGCCTGTTTCCATGAAATGGGAATACCAGCATCCCTCCACTCCACAGTCCATAGATTTTCTGGGAGGTCCCAGCAAGACCATGTGTGTGGGAATACCTTTAAGGCAAGTAAGTGCTTTACTTGTTAAGTATTATCATCACTTCCTTCCCTTCTGGGTCATTGGGAAGTTGAGCTATGGTTGTTGACTCACCAGGAATGTGGGAGGGCAGGAAACCGCAGCCCGTATTCCTGGAGGGGAGGAACTGTGTTATGGGAGCGAATCTGCATACACTCTTTAGCCCCTGTGCCATTTTAAGCTCTGGGACAATGAAATGACAAGATGAACATGCTATTTAGGAGCAAGAATGGAGCCTCCAGCTAAGGAGCGCAGAAGGAAAGACAGTGGCATTCAGCAGCACATCGGGATCTAAGACCGTGCGAAACCCTGGAGTTTGCTTTCCGGTCTTTGAGGGACTTTTTAACTGGGTTCCATCTAGCTGCACACATTTCCTCCCCAACCCAAACCAAAAGGAGTAAAATGACATTGCTTTTTAAATGCTCACACCGCCCTTTGAATAACTAGAGTCTTTCTGTGATGTCACAAAACTAAATTGAAAATTGTCAAGAAAGAGATTTTACTTAAAAGAACTAGTAGGAATTAATAGGGAAATCAAAAATGGGGGCGGGGGAGGGGGTTGGAGGCTTGGCGGCAAAGAGAAACTCCTGACAGAACGCGCAGGTCATAGTGAGAGAGAAAGGAGCATTCAGCCTGGGAAGTCAAACGCCAAGACACGGATAGAGGCACCATTCTCGGGGGCGGCCCTGCAGGTCAAGGTAAACCTTTCCTAAATCTCACTGCTTCCATACGTCTAGATAAAGACAGAGGCTGGTTGCATAGTCTGTTGATCAAATCAAACAAAAGTTTTCTGCTCTTTCTTCAAAAATAATCTTTTTTCTCTCTCTCTCTTCATAGCGGTGTGGTTGGTAATTCAGGAGGAAAAATACTTGTTCGGAAAGTTGCTGGGCAGTCTGGGTATAAAGGGAGCCATTCCAATGGTGTCCAGTCGTTGTCCCTGCCGCGATGGAGAGAATCTTTCATCGTCTCAGGTATTCCCACACGCTGGAGAAACGCTGCTAAACACCCAGCGCTCGGGTTAAGTGGCCTCACAGAGTGAAATGTGTTCTTTCCAAAGTGCTGACAGTTTTTGTTCATGGCCCATCTCCTTTCATAAAAACTGGAAGCATTAGTTATTCTGATAATTAGAATTACAAATGAATTGTAATCATCAGTGATAGATCACTATTAAGTCAAACCTGGAAATATGAAAAGGCTCCAATTGCTCACTTTGAACACACTGCAGCTCTCTGTATGACCAAACTTTTAAAGAAGTGAATTACAGTTAAAAACTGAAGTTTTGAACTAGTCCTTCAGTTAGACCAGATGTAGCTCATATCTAGAACCTCATTCCTTGAGAGTTCTGGTAAAGGGATAGGGACACATGCTGCTAGAGAGGAAACTGAGCTGTAATATATTTTAGATTTTTTATTTTTGTTTAATTAATTGTTTCATTCTTTAGAGAGTTCTCCCTATCTAGTTCCATGGGATTTTTGTAGATAATCATTTTCACTCTTTTCCCCCCTTCCAAAGAAGTCATGTCAATGAACTAATGACATGAATGTGATCTTTACAATGAAAAGGTAACCAAATATCTTTGTCCTATCATGACCCAGCCTCCCCTTTTTTTCTACTTTTGTGAATTTCCCAACCCAACCTTTTATTTTGAAAATTTAGGAATTTACAAAAAAATATAAAGAATAGTGCACTCATCTAGATTCTCCAGTTTTTACTATTTTGCCACATTTTCTTTAGCTGTCACCTCTTAGCTGCTGAACGCTCTACACCAGGGTTCAAACTGGACTCGTTGCTCTGCCAGGTCACAGTAGAAGGGCAGCAGCCACAGGACTGGGAATCTTTACCTCATGACAAAGAAGTCAGAAAAGGAGCCGTGTGGAAATGCTAATGTCTAGAATACAAATTTGTTGAGCATCTCCAAGTAGGTGTTTACCAAGTAGCTCCTGGCTAAGGAAGAGCGTTTCCATCTTGAGTACTCAGCGTGTAATCTAGGAATCCCAACAGAGGTTTAAAAGAAAAATAATTCCATGAGAATAGCAATGTTTTGGTGTTTTAAAATGAAAATCAATCTGCTGGGGTTAGTCCCTATAAATCTCAACTTCCATCTCCTCTCATTCCACCTAGTGGCATTTAACCAAAAGTTCGTTTTGCCAATGATGATAAACATTTGCGCTCCTGGAATAGCTAAGAAGCCTCTTCTGAACGGATGCACTGGGGGAGTGCTGGCAGCATAAGGCTGTCAACTGACTGGCCTCCAAGGAAGGCTCATGGCCAGCAAGTTTATCTGGATCACGTCGAGATCCTCTTCCAAAGGCTCAGAGGCCGCCATGACCTTTCTCTACATTTTTCTTTCCAATTTTCACAAGTCACTGTGCTCCTTTAATTAATGAATTTTGGTGGGCTGGGAAGGGGGTAAGAAAGGGGGCTGTGCCTTTTTGATCAAGGTGATCTTTTCATCGTCCAGGCATGGGAAAGGCCCGTGAGGGACCTCCTAATACTGCCCATTTGTTCTTTGATCCACATTTCAGAAAACTGAGTTCAGGCTCCTTTTCCTTCTGAATAGAAACGGAAAGAACCATAGGATTTTAGACATGAGAAGAATAGTAAACAGAGGGAGCCTCTGCATGCGCTGTGATAAAGTGTGGCCCACAGCCATGGTGCCCTCAGTGGGTCTGAAGAACCTCCATAGTTGTCCGTTTGGAGCGGGCCTGGACCTGGGTGGAGAACCTGGAAATGCCAAGTTCTGTTTCCCTGGTGCTTTTAATGAGAGGAAGTAAATCAAATAAGCCTACTCATTTTGCCCCGTCTCTACTGTCAGTGGCCTTTATAGGTACTACTAAATAATTTTTTCACCTCTATGGTGATAAATAATTCCGAAACACTTTAAGTTTTACCTACTAGATCCCGACAACTTGGTGTCGTTTTTAGAGCCGTATACCGTTGTCCCTATTTTCTGAATGAAAAATCTAAGCCTTAGAGACTGAATCGGTTAATTAATGGCAAAATAGCAGCAGAAACCTAGATTTTCTTGCTGCCAATCCCAGGCCCTTCCGAGGCGCCTGCTTTTCTGTCTGAAGGTCCTGTGCCAATAGGAGGTTTGGCACCTAGGCCCTGTCCCATACCTCCAGCCTTCTCATTCATCACCCCTCACCATCTCCTACCCAAACCCCATCCCACAAAAGGATTCCCTCAGGTAGAGAGCTGAAATGCTTTCATCAGATGTAAATACCGGCCCACAGGGCATCTGAATTTTAACAGAAATCTAGGCATTAAGATACTCGTTCACGCTATAAATATTTACTGAGCATCTACTTTGTGCCAGGCACTGCTCTAGGCACTGGGAATCCAATGATGAATACGCCAGACAAATCACCTGCCTTCATGGGGTCTAAGGACTTTCCAGCTTACACAGCAGAATTCCAGGCATCACTTCATGGTCACAGGAAGAGTTTGCAGGCAGCACCCGGCTCAGGCAATTTTCAGTCGTAGCAGACTTGGTGGCTGTGCACCCAGCCCCAGTCACCGGAGCGCTTCTCTTTTTTAGGCCTCCACTGTTTCCTCCGATAAGGTGTTAGCATTCCTCCTCCTCCCCAGGCCCCCAGAGTCTCTCTCCCCCGGTGGGTAACAAATGGTTCTTTCCAAGGCTGATGTCTGTTTACCTACCTGAGCTTTCTTTAGTGCCCTGGAATTCAAACGAATCACACAGGGTCTGTGAAAATGAAAAGGCAGCTGCCCACTGCCTCGCCGGCCCCTGACCCAGAGCCCGGCACCACCTAAAAACAGCATCGTGGAGTGTTTTTGTATTTAGCTACTGGCATAATTAAACATTCAAAGCCACATAGATGAAAATCTTAGCTTACATGTCACATCTTCACTGGTAAAATAAGGGTTGCTAATACTAAACATCTCTGGGTCATGGAGATTTTATTGCTTCCACTCTAATATTAATGAAACACAGGCTATTCAGGAAAACAGAATGCCACTTTGACTTTCTTACTGTAATCAACAATTCAGCACAGGGAGACTGATTTTACTGAACTCGAGATATAAACTGGAAGGAGGGGATGAATTTATCAGCACAGAGCCATTGAAAACCTCTAGCATTAGAAATAAATCTTTTTTTTCCTTTTTTTTTGCAGAAAGTAAACCCCAAAAGGGTGTAACCTACCCATCGGCTCTTACATATTCATCATCTAAAAGCCCAGCTGCCAGAGCAGGCAAGTGTTCACGTGTCATTTAATCGAAATCTTCTGAGTTCATAAACATGCAGTATTGTGTTTTAGGAGATAGTGTAGAAATTAACTTCTTAACCGATCAGGCACCACTGCCTCCAATATTTTAACAGATGCCAGGTATGTGGGCACAGAAATCACTGGGATCTGATGACTGGGGCTGAAGGATTGAAGGCTTTCCTCTTTTTTGTTTTCTCAATTCTGAGATTGTATTTGTGTCATTTTCAATCCGAATGACTATTGCCTTGAATTTTATTGTATTGTTACTTTAGAAGATGACATGGCATTCTGTCTGTAAATGTCTCCTGGCAGCTGACAGGAAAAAGGCTGTATCTACTTAGGTATGAAATGAAGGGAAGGAAAGAGAACAATGTGCCTTATGTGATAACGGCAAGCAGCTAATCCGAATGACCCAGGCCAGAAAATACACTGTTTGTGGGCTGTGCCCACCCAGTTTCCACACGAAGCACAAAAGGGGGTGCAGGCAGACCTCAGGAAAGAAAAATACCTTTTATAGGTTCCTGTGTTAAAGCGAGAACTGTGCAATGCATCACTGTGCCTCTGGGGGTGCTATGACTTCCCACACAGAGGGAACCTGTGAGTTGCTTTGTAATGGGATTTTGCATTGCTTCCAGACACTTGATGGGCTAACTGATGTTCAGGTTTTATTCATGCACTTAAGGCGAACTTGGTTTAAGAGCAGCAATAGAAGTTAGCAGTTATTGAATATTTGCTGTGTGCCAGGCCCTGTTTCAAGAGCTTTACGTGATTATCGCGCTTAATGGCCTCAACAGCACCCTGAGGATAGCCTCAATTTACAATTTGAGGAAAATGCAGCACAGAGAGGCTAAGTAACTTGCCATTTGACACACAGCTAGTAAGTAACAGAGTTGAAAAGCAAACACAGTCTGGCTCCAGAAAGCTCTCCCTAACTACTATCCTATATTTTCTTTCAATAATAATAGTGTGCACACAGAGTCCTAGTTTGAGGAGCCTTTACACACAGGTAGGGAATATTTTTCCCCCAGTAACTGCCCCCAACATCTTTAATGACTTCTTCATTAATCCAGCAATCCAACTCTGACCTGTTTGCTTACTTATTTATCCCAACTGTACGGATTTAGCTGTGCTCCACCCTCCAGGTGGCATCCCACACCACACCACCCCTCCGCCCAAGCTGGCAGTGGGTTGTCGTGCTTCAGGGACCACCTGATGTACTACTAGTTACTGGTCTTAGTTTGCCAGGGCTGCTATAATACCACAGACTAGTTCTCTTAAACAAAAGGAATTTTTTGTCCTACAGATTTAGAAACTAGAAGTCCAAAATCAGTGTGTCACCAGGCCGTGCTTTCACCACAGTCTGTCACGTTCTGGTGGTGCTTACTGGCAATCCATAACTCAGTCTCCACCTCCTTCCCTTGGCTGTCTGGCTCCTTCTACCTCCTACTGTATCCCGTTTCCTCTCTTTATAAGGACTCCAGTCATATTGGATTAAGGTCCATCCTGATCCAGTTTGGCCTCATCTTAAAGGGTCTTTGAGATCCTATTTATAAATGAGTCCACACCCACGGGACCAGGGGTGAGGGCTTGAACATGTCTTTGTGGGGCACATGATTCAATCCCCAGCATCACCTTTCCCCTTTTGATGTGGACACAAGGAAGAAGAATAGGTGGTGGGACATCTCCTTGAAGACTGGCCAGCTGGTGAAAGGGGTGTGTCCCTGGCTTCCGTTATCCCATCCAGGCCAGTGGTCTCTACTGATACAGAAGTTCCAAGTAGATGATCTGTGTGGTTATCTGGGGCAAAGGGGCAGTGTTCAGCATTTTTTGGCTCCCTCCATTGCCGGGGCCCTTCAGAGGGGCCAGAGGTCTATGCCCCATCCCTCTCTCTGAGTTAGGGATAGTAGGCCCTGCAGCCCCAGGGCAGCCCCTCATCTGCTGCCCCTTCATGTGGAGCATGAGAACAGGTGGTTCCAGTCACACCTCCAGGCCTAAGAATGGGATGGGGGGAGGTCCCCTTCCCTTTCCCATCCCACTTCAGCTTTGGCCTCCAGAGCCCTACTGGCCTGGGCCACCCCAGCAGCCCCCCTTCAGAGGTTCCTAGAGAAGAAACCATCTCTGTGTTCAAGTAAGCCCCCCAACTTCAGGGCCCACAGGGCAAGCGCTTCCTACATTCCCCTGAGAGAGAGCACACTTCTAGACTCCCAGAACACTCCCCCCGCCCCCCAGCTTTCTCTCTAAGCTCCAATCTTACAGTGCACCCCGAAGGCATCATCTGGGAATGAGCTGCCTATCTCCCCACTCTGCTGGCTGAGGAACGACTCTCTTGAAGGACGTTCCTTTGGTTTGGGGAAGACAAAGCATGCAGGAGGGGAGGGAATAGCCTCTCACCTTGAACACTGCACTCCAAAAGGTGGCCACTGACCCCTCCCCTTCTTCTGGTCCTTTTCCTTCTACTGACTGTGCTGGGGGAGATGGGGTTGGTGACTGTGCAGGTTCTACTGGGATGGACCCACCTGTAGGCAGGTCAGTGGCACCTCTGTACCTTTAGAATGGAGGTTCTTGGTGCCTTCGGGCTTCAGCTTCAGGCCTTGGCCAGAACCCTGGGGCAATAGAAAGGGTCCCATTCAACCTCCTGTGACAACCCCAAGTGCTGCCTCTGAGCCAGGACCTGCACTACACAACAGCCTTAAGACAGAGTATGCATTTCATCTACATTTACAGATAAGGAAGCTGACTTCAAGAGTAGTTCAGTACCTTGCCCAAAGGCACAAGTCTAACTGACCCAAATTGTACTGAAACTCTGATTTTACCACCTGAAAGCAGCCAAAGTTGGGGGGTGGGAGGTGTAGGGGAGAGAAACTATAGCCAAATGGTAACCTGGGTTGTAAAATCCATTGGGTGGAGTGGGTGTAGCTCAGTGGTTGAGCACCTGCTTCACATACACGAGGTCTTGGGTTCAATCCCCAATACCTCCTAAAAAAAAAAAAAATCCATTGAATTTCTACGTCCTCCACAGCAGAGACCATTTCCATAACTTCATTTCTATCCAACCCAGGGAGCACCCATCTCATATGGCTGAGTGCCTGACAACCAGGAGAAGTGATGGTAAGCCAGGGTGCTTTTCTCACAATTTGTTGCTACATAAATTTACAAAAAAGCAAAAGTCATAGTTAAAACACCAGCACCACTGGCCTCATTTGTCCCGTCTACTAAACTGTCTCAACCTTTGATGGCAGTATTACCTGGTATCACTGTCAGCTTCATGGTTGTCAGAGTCTGACAATTCATTCATTCATTCATTCATTCGATTACCATGAGCACCTTCTATGCACCAGGCCGTGAGCTAAACATGATTCCAACATAAAAGGGATACTTGGGGGTCTCACCCAGCCTCAAGATAGAGGAACCTCTCTTTAAAGCCACAACCCCACCAAGGAGTAAGTTTGCATCAATTCAAATAAAACACTCCAAAGGGAACTGTAAAGGAATGGCCCCCTTTATTGCAACTTTTCTTTAAATAATAAAATTCCTTTAGAAATTGACAGAAGCAGAAGGGATGGAGATGTGAAAGCCAGGTTTCAGTTCAGGTGTCAGCACGCCCCTATAAAATGTTCCCCAGTCTCTGCAGGAATGTGAATTAACAGGTAAATCAGGTTAGGCTGTCCCCCCACCCCAAAAGCATA